>JANAVB010007729.1:0-68235 GCA_029216955.1 Iris pallida
GCCTGGGGGGGGTCGCCGGCAGCCGCCCGCCCCCCGGGGGGGTCGCCGATCTCCCCGGGCCGTTTGCAGCCCTCCCGCGCACCCGCGGATGCGTGCAGCGCTGGCCGCGCCGTTCGCCGCGGCCCCCGCCGCCGACCGCCCCTGGCCGGTCGCCACCCCCGGCCGCCCCGCCACCCCCTTCCCTTTCCCGGGTCCGGAGGGCGGTTAGCCGCCACCACGCCATGGAAACTTGATGCCCTAGCAGAGCTAGGGTTTCCGCCTACTGTAGCCGCCGGCGCCATTTATCTCATATATATTTATATATATATATATATATATATATATATATATATAAACTGGTTCAATTGTGGAAGGAAGTGATATGATGGGCAAAGTTAGTACCAGAATAAAACTAGTTTTTCAAATATTAGTCTTACAGTAGTTAAATTGTTGTTAACCAATGTTAAAATGAAAGGAGAATTTTGAAGTTACCACTGCCAAGTGTTGAAAGGAAAAGGAATTTCTAATTGCTTCAGATTTACTTCATGAAAAAAAATGGTCTTCAAAACTTTGACTCAAAAAAAAAATTAATATGAAACTATAACAATTTATTAGAACTCCTAAATTAGCACATAGTAGTGTGAAATATCAATTATGGCCTTACAGACTTCCAATAGCAACATGTACTCTGTAAGGCAAAGCACATTGCATACTTCAATACCAACCAAAGAGCTTATGGGAGCATTATCAAGCGTTTTGAAGAGCACAAACCATTGTCTCGTCCTCGTACTCATTTGTCTCTATCAGCATCACCGTTTTTATGCAAGTCTCGCAGAATCCCTTATTCTGTCTGACAAAGACAAATCCAGCTTCTTTTATGCACCCTTTACACAAAGAATATGTACAGGTGTAGCACATATACCGGGCAGATTTTTTACATTTGCTACATATATGCCAACCTGAGATGAAAATTTAATATGAGCCAATGTTAGCATGAGAATGAAATGATGAAAGACATAAATCTGCAAACAGATTTCCTGAAACCAAAAGTACCAGAGATAAGATAAAAGATAATTCAGGCCACTCGAGAAAAAGCACAATGGAGCACACGGCATTCTTCGATAAACTTTACACCAGATCTTAGGGGTTTGGTTCAACAAGATCAAAGAAGTTTGAAACTTTATAAATTAACTCGGTAATAAAAAGAAAATCATAAGGCACAACATAATTGAGTATTTGGTTTGGGGGGGGGGGGGGGGGGGGGGGGGGGGGGGGGGGGGGGGGGCGGTGGTGTGAATGGAGGCAAGGTTGACATGGATATGTATGGAAGAGACGAGGACATAAAGCATTGTCATCCCGACCGTACATCACTGTTAAGTTTATGCTCTTTGATTGATTTTTTATGTCTGCAGTGAAATTAGCACTTGAGTATTTTTGTGTAGCGTTTACAAGTTACGATCAGGGAAAGATCTGCACGATGCCAAAGGTAAGCACCTGTTGTCACCCTCACTTTTCCAAGATAGGAGTAAAATGGTAATTTTCCATTTTTAAATATTTTGGGATTTTTTTTATTTCATGAATGTTAATATTTAATGATTATAGGAGTCGGGTTCGAATTTCATCTCATTCCGACTTGTTTCGGGATTCCGGAGAATTTCGACTTAAGTTGTGCTTAACACATTAATTAGCCATGGCCACCAATCTCATCATTTAGGTCTAGGAGTTTGGTCTAATCCCACATGAGTGGTTAGACCTAATTATGATATTTATTTGGTCATTTCTAGCCCCCAAACCCAAATAGCATTTAAACCTCCATAAAAAAAAGGAGAGGGGCAAACTTGTAATTATACAAGGGGACAAATATCCCCCTTATATGGCAGCCACCCCCTCCCCCTTTTCACCCATTCACACTTCAATATTTTCTCCATCTTCTTCTCCAAGTGTTCTTCCAAGAAAAGAAGAGCAAATCTCTTAGAATCATCTCCAAATCAAGATTCTCTTTCCAATATTCTTCCATCAATCTCTCCCTCTACCTCAAGTGGTGCTTCTACAAACTTTTGGGAGCAAGAGGAGAAGAGGTGTGTCCTAAACAATTCACTTTGTGTCGGAGCCATGTCGGAAGATTTTGTATTGGGATCCATCTCCCAATATGTACAAACTATCCTCTATTCCTATTTCTTCATCATGTAGAATAGTTTTGACCAAGTAGGATTGATCCCTATGGTTGTGTCCCTATTTGTGTCAAGTTTGAGTCCATTTGGTGTGTCCTAGGAAGAGTTATGATTTGTGCTTGTGTCCTAGTGTTTTTCCCCCAAGTTGGACACCCCAAGAATATTTAGATTGTATCTAAGTGGTTTAGACACTTTAAATTTCAGATTTTGTATTTATATATGTGTGTGTCTAAATATATATATGTGTGTGTGTGTGTGGGCTTTTATATATATAGAGAGAGATGGGGAAAATGGGATGTGGAGAGTTTGTATTAGTATGTGTGTGTATATATAGAGAAGAGGGGGAAAGAGTTAGAATGAGTTTGTATTGGTGTGTTTATATATATATATATATATATATATATATATATATATATATATGTGTGTGTGTCTATATATATATATATATATATATATATATGTGGTGTGATATATATATATAGAGTGAGATAGAGGAGAAGATTAGAGATTAGAAGAAGGGAGAATAGAGGGGAGAATAGAAGGAGAAGGAGAAGGAGAGCAAATAGCAGCAGCAGTAGGGGGGACTAGGGGCTGCTGCCCCCCCCACCCCCCCCCCCCCCCCCCCCCCCCCCCCCCCCCTTCCCCCTTTTGCAACACAGCAGCAGCAGCAGCAGCTTAGGCAGCAATTGCAGCCCCCCCCCCCCCCCCCCCCCAATGACCCATTTGACCCCCCACAAACCCCCATATATATATATATATATATATATATATATATATATATATATATATATATAAAAAAAATATATATATATATATATATATATATATATATATATATATATATATACCCTATATTAATACCCATATAACCCTCTAAAATAACCCCCCAAAATAGTCCTATGTGTGTGTGTGAGAGTGAGTTTTGTGGGGTCTTGAGAGTGAGTGTGAGTGTTTGTGTGAGGGTGAGTGAAAGGGTAAAATGAGATACGAGTGTCGAAACGTATCCACATTGAAATAGGACTTAGCTAATATGAAATAGAGTTTGTGGGTAGACTCCTAAGTTAGAATTGGGGATTGCGTTGAGGTGGGGAGAATGGTATCTCATGATACCATTGAGTATCTTACGATACTCAAGATAATGGGTAATTAAACAACATGAGTCGTAAGATGGACTGGATGTCCACCTTACCTAGGAAACTTGGTAGGTAATGTTAGTATAGGTTAGTATCCTACTACCCTAGGAAGCCGGGAGTGAAACTCCCAAGGGAAAGCTACTTGGCCTTAGTATTAGAGTGGTAAGGGTAAATACTATATAAAGGGTAAACGGGTAAATTCAAGATACGGGATGCGGGTTGTCGGTTTAACTTGAAACTTAGGTGTCTTGATAGGTACACCCTACAAATGTCATATTTGAACCAATTTCGACTCGGTTGACCCAGAGTTGACTTTTTACCCAAAAGTCAACAACGAGTCAACCCTTTGTCTAAAATGGTCCAAATCCAAACTAGAGTTGACCAGTTGACCAAAAGTCAATTGTTAGTCAACATTTGACCAGTTTGACCTAGGGTTGACCTAGAGTTGACCAGAGGTGACCAGTTGACTAAAAGTCAAATGTAAGTCAACTCTTGACCCCGTTTGACTTGCTTTGACTTGCTATGACTTGCTATAACTAGTATGACCTAAAGTTGACTTAGTTTGACTTAGATTGACTTGACATGACTTAGTTTGACTTAGATTGACTTGACAGGACCTAGTTTGACCTAGATTTCATATCATACATTAGAAATCATTCATAACTTTGTTAAACCCAAATTAACATGCAATATCTCATCTTTAGGTCTCTGATTACCACTCTGAGCATTGATATACCATACAGCTCAGGACAGCAGGCGAGTACATTCTCTGATAGCAGTTACTTGTCTTGATATCTTCTCTACCAGCTCAGTTATAGTGTTAACTTGATTCTCGACACATTGGTGCACGGACTAGTATTGTCGGATTCCTGTCATGAGATGTCATTCCTGGATTTCTTTGGATACTGGTACTTGCTTTGTCTTGATTCTTGTACTTGTATTGACGCTGATTCCTGAAGAGGACTTGCTCCCCTCTTAGGAAATCCCGCGTCATGACGTGCTATGTCCGGATCCGTATACTATTCGGAAAATAGAATTTTATAGATAGTGTGATCAATGCCCACCTTGAGTTACTACTTGTATCATAGCTATACCCTCACCTCACGATGGGTATAGCCTGACCTGTGCTACTACTTGCTCCATAGCTTGCCATCCCGGCCGGGCCGAGTCCACGTACTTGTAGCCGGTCGGCTGGAAGCATGATCTTGACCCTTACCGATCACATTATGCTATAATATTCGAGGCACATTTTACATTTATTACATCAGTCACATATTACAGTTCAGCTTACTTTCCCTGCATGATTCACCTTGACATGATTTCCAGTTTACATATCTTGTCATACTTACATCTTGATATGTTCATCTTGCACTCTGTTATGATTGACTGTTAGAGCATTTGTCATTACTATGGAATTTGTTGTCAGCGTTGTACTCGTTCATTTTTCTGACAGAATACCGTTATGATATATCCAGATGACATAGATGCTGACTGTTCTACCCACTATGGGTATGGTCAGGACATAGACTGCGACCAGCTGACACCCTCGGAGCCAGTGGACGACAGTACACCTCTCTAGATCTATTAGCTAGGTTTGTCTTGACTGCGATCCAGCTTATGTTAGACTTTTGATACATATGTTATTCGGGACCTTATGTTATGTCTTCGACTCATTTCTGGTTGTGACCTTGCTTTATTTTCGCATTCTATATTCACCCTATCTATCTGATATTCATGCCTATCTTTCCTAGTTGTCTTGTGATTGAGTTGAGATTATATACCTCCGTGCGGAGATGACATGTCTTATTATATTGTGTCTAGATGCTATACTTTCTAGGAGACCTATACAGCGTTCTACCGCCGATTCTGCGGCGTAGGCTGGACGTAACCGCTTCTCGTGCCCCTAATCAGGGTGCGGGTCGTGACACCTGTCCCCCTTAACACTGAAAATTCCAAAAAGAAATCGGCAATTTCTATTGGCTACATTGTTCACTATTTAACCCCCCCCCCCCCCCCTTTTTGAATTTGCAATTATCTCACTCTTGTCAATTGTCATCATCGAATCCCCCTATATGGAAATCCTGGCTCCATTGCTGCTTACAGCCTCGAGTTCAAATTGGCGGACTTTTCCTCCAATCATACACTCCAAACCACATGCTGCAATTTAACATAAATAACATGAGAAGCATACCTAATTTATCATGCAATACAATTCTGCATTGAAAGTAACCATCATCAATTTGGTTTTAATCCTGATAAGTAATTTATTCAACGTTAGACTTTCAAGAATCATCACAAAAATATAGCCAAGAGGGAGGGAAACATCAGCTGTTAGATTTCCACCATTGATGATTGTTATAAAAATATAAAGTATCATTCAAACTACGGCTGAGCCCAAAATTTTGGGATAAAGGCTTTGCTGATGTTGTTGTATCATGCAAAACTATTATTTTTCTTTGAAATAATAATCACAACAATTCTTAGTCAATATATTAACTTATTAAGAATATTTCCCACCTTTTGGCTCATTCTCATTGATCAAATCCATTCACTTTTAGGCTATGCACTCTATCAGCTTACTTAGCTCAAGACTTCGCATGCACGAGAGAGAGAGATGGAATCAAATAAAAGATTAGCTCTCAAGCAATCAAAGCAAATAGAACATTGACTCGCTACTAAAATGGTTTTCAGAACAAAACCATATAAAAATAATATACCAGAGACGGGAAACATTAAAAGCTAGGAAAGGAAACATTAAAAGCTAGGGCATAAGGGATGACATCAACCGTCTGCCATAAGCAGAAGATCATTTGTGAAACGGAACTTGGACATCATATTAAAAAAAATGTGAAGCTTAGACCAAAAGATGCTGAATCCTTCATGAAGCATTCTCATCTAAAAGTTGACCCTAATAGTCGATCTCATCTTGATTGAGACATTCCTGATCGTCAATTATAATGTTTGAAACAATTAAGGTGTTTGAAGATCTGAATTGCTCAAACCCTATTAATAAGCGAATGAACTCTTCATATCTTCCAAATTCCATGCTATGAAACCAAAATTTTGGTCTACCCAGCAGACAACAAGCTATACACTTTACATGAAGATCTTATAGAGGCTTCTATTCTGGATCTGAAAGTAACGAGTCTTGGAAAATATGGTGAACTGTTGTATTGCTCACCAAATTTATCAACTGAATTAACTACCAAAGGCTGCACCTTTTTTCAAGTAAATAAAAACCTAGTTTATGAATTCGACTGAAGCAAATAACTCTCCGAATTTCAGACAAGGTTTACAAGGCCTCTCGTGGTATACAAGAATCTTCATGTTCCATTCAGCTATTTCCCACATGCACTAAAATCAATTTGTTTATCGGTGATCACTTATTAATATAGGACAAAAGATCTGAGATATTAAAAAGGGATAATGATGATAAAAATCAAATTCATAAAGTTAGAAGGAAGAAGAAAAAAAGGTGTCCCCTTAACGATCATCAGTTTTGATATGTGATCAGAATAACTAGACACTGCAGCTAGTGACACCTAATTAACAATAAAGTGAATTATCCCAGCTCAAATTCAAAATGACTCGATCTTGGCATTGTTCAAAATAGAATCCCACATGCCTGATTTATTGCGAGACTGTCAAATTCAACGTCTAAACAACACCGATAGCCGTACAAAACCATTTTGTCATTTGGTAAAATATAGTATGATATATCAGGTCAGACCCAGTAAATCAGCCTCTAGCCAACAAGCTTTATGACCTTATAGAGGGTGACATTTACAAAATTGTTTTGTAGTGCTAACAGGTAATGTTTGGTATTTAACTCAATAATACGTGTAATATAACCCAAACCCCTCCTAGATTGGATTTTGTAGGGTTAAGGGATAACGTTTGGTAGACGTATCCTGAATCGAATATATATACAACACCCAAAGATTCTGACAGCTATCAAAGGCTCTAGCGTTTAAGACTATATGTGGCATGTTACTTCCTAATCTAATAGTAAAAACTTCTATTCTTCTTCCTTAATGTTCTCATGTTCCCTCTCCCCTAACCTTCATAGTGTGATAAGTACATATTTCTTTGTATATAAGTAGAGTTTTATTATGCTACCTTTGCAATAACAATATCGTATGATAAAATGGACTCCCAGAGCATATTTAAGGTACGTGATCTGATATGGATATTCGACATTTTCATATTTTGCCAATTGATTGTCTGGTATTCATTAATTGATACATCAAACTTCAATGTGTCTAAAACTGTGTCAGATATTTCCTTAATCCTAGCTAAATGAATGGCTTTTTTCCATCCCCAAATCCACGGGGAATATTATGAAATGTGCACCTTCCAATGATGAAGCAAGTCTCGTGAATCATCCATTTAGCAACCTCTCTGTCAAGTGTCAACTATATGGTCTGAACATTGAACATCATCTAGGATTGGGGATTCCAAATGGAAAAGGTAAAATGGTCATGACATTTCCCTCAATCTACCTCATCCCAAGCATCCAAACACTGTAAGATATATCAACTCAATAAAACTTCGCTAGCATAATACGGCATAAATCCAGGTAAATCCCCAAGTATCCAAACATGCCTCAAACAGAATGCAGTAAACAAATGTATCTACCCACAAAATACTACCAAATACAATATAAACCATTCTCCTTGGCCAGTCGCATCCTTTATTTGTTGTGTTAGCATGTCCAACATTACAGAAACAATCTCATTGGTATCTATAATCATTAATCATCATACAAGATGAAAAAAAATGATAACGTCAAGGAATAAGCCAGATCTACAGAGTTCCAAGATTTCAAGGAACAACTTCTTAGGCAGATAAGGTTCATGCTAGCTGTGGGACACATAAACATGCTCCTGGTTCTTTTCAAAAACACAATGCAAGTTTTGTTGCCTTTTCAGCCACACACGAGACCCTCCATCCAGGAGTGGTGATAAATATCCCAGAATTCAATACGGATAGAAAATAGTCGAGATATTCACTGGAAGGAAACGCAGGTATGGCTCATATATTGGAAGCATTCAATCAGCATAACAACATATTGACTTGGCAAAGGGAGCCTTTACTTGAATCACTAAAGTTCGCAGGGATATTGGTTGGAGAGAATGAGGGTTGGATTGAGGGAAATGGGTAAGGGCTTGCTTCTCCTTAGAATCACTAAAGTTCGCAGGGATATTGGTTGGAGATAATGAGGGTTGGATTGAGGGAAATGGCTAAGGGCTTGCTTCTCCTTATGGACTTTTATGTGCTTCATTTCCTTTCTACAGCCCTCTTTTCGAGTGCTTGGAGTATAACGCATCTATTCTATAATAACAACACTAGACGGGATAGTTTTTGCAACTACCAGGTTTTGTTATCTCAAAACAAAAGCCTACCAGAATCCAAACCTTCAATGTGAACCAGCTATGAAGCACATATACAAATTAAGGGCCTCCACAAAAAGGACTGACCAAGTTTTTTATGACCTACTACCAGACGACAATCATTTTGATCGGTGACTGATTTCTACTCCAGTAAATTCAAGCGCAATTGGTATGTAGGAAGAATATTTCGCTTTAATCGAAGAAAATATTTAAGCAAAACATACCGCAGTTCCACAGGCCCTTTGCTTGGAAGTATGCGTCGTCCCTATTGACACATGAAGGATGATATACCTTTGGGCAACCCCTGCAGTTAAATCGCCATTAGAGAGATGTAGTACGCAATTGTATAGATATATTAGTAGGCATCCTCCTCACCTATGATCACAAACCACAAGATCTCCCCCATCGAAGCAAATGAAGCACAAAGACTCTTCGTCCTCCTTCTGCTTAGGTGGCCCCCTTATCCTACCTCCTTGGCTCGTACGTGGTCGGCCCCGTTTCTTCCCTGATAAAGTCCCACTACCCCCCTCCGTTTTTGAGAGCCCTGATGAGTCCACTTTTGCCTCCTCGGCCTCTCCCTCTCCCACCACATCATCTCGATCCTTTGCAGGGGTCTTTTTGCGTATTTTGGCACTTCTCTTTCCTGCTGCTTTCGCAGGTCCGTCCTCGGCATCTTCATCGTCCAGTGATTCCTCACGGCCCCTGACAGAGACCTTTTTGTGGCCTTTGGCGCTATGTTTAGCAGCCACTTTGGTGGAGGCATCCATCGCATCGTCCACAGCCATCTTGTCCTCACCACCCTTGACAGGATTCTCCGATGCAACTTCCTCGAGATCCTCCAGTTTTTCTGGCTCGATTTTTTCTGACCCTTCTCCAGGTTGAATCAAAGGAGACTTCTCTTCTTCGGGCAATGGTGGCTCCATCTCCTCTACATTACTTTGGCAAGTTTCTGTCCCCTTCTCGTTCTCTAAAGGAGCTTTCTTTTCTTCAATTTCCTGTTCTGATTCTTCCCGCTCTAAAGGAACTTTCTCTTCTTTCCTTTCCTGTTCCAATTCTTCACGCTCTAAAGGAGCTTTCTTTTCTTCCATTTCCTGATCTGATTCTTCCCGCTCTAAAGGAGCTTTCTCTTCTTTCATTTCCTGTTTCAATTCTTCATTGGAATGAACCGAAAGAGCATTCGCTTCCTTCTCGTCTTCTTCTTCAGCTGATTCCATCTCCTCTTTCGCGCATTCGAAAACTCCCCTCTGGTTATCTGGAGGCGGCAACTTCTCTTCCTCCATTTGATTTTCAAAAAACCGGAGCTTGATTCTCCTCGTCCGCTACCGCCGGTTCCAGTTCCGATTCCTCCCCGGATAGAACCGACAGAGCTCCTCCTACAACAAAATTCATCGCATCCTCGTTCTTCGATAATCCATCTACGGCGATAACTCCATCGCCTCCTCCTTCCGCTGCCATCGGTAACGATTCCGAAACCGGCTCCTCCCCGTCCCGAACCGAAATAGCTCCTCCTCCTACTAACTCCACCTCGGCCTCACCAACGACTCCGTCGCCTCCTCCTCCTCCTTCTTCCTCCGCCGCTTGCTCCTTCGAGAAACCATCATTGGTTCTTCCATATCCTTCTTCGATCGGCGAATGGAGAATGGCGAGCGATTCCATGGAGAGATTGGCGTCGGCATTGTTGGGCTCGGATTCTGGTGGTTCCTCCATGGTTGGGAGAGATTGGGTGGCAACGGGGAAGGAGCAAAACCCTAAAAAAAAAAAAAAATCGCCCCCCTCCCTCTATTTTGTCACTTTAGGCCGCCCCACAAAACAAGGGAAATTTGGTTTTGTTGGCACGGGCTTTCCACGTCTGCAAAAGTGGGGTTTCTATATATTGCATTACATGTAAAATATTTTTTCTTTCTTTTTTTTAACCAAAAATATTTTTTCTTTCTAATATCATCAAAAAATAGTTTAAATATATTTAAATTAAGTAGTTCCTTGGTTCAAAAAATTTGTTGCCATATGGTATTAATTCAACTGTTGCAAATTTCGAATTTTATAATTAAATTATAAGCAAAGTGGTAGCAAGGCTAAATATATTATTTGTTTATTAATTTAGGAATGAATTGGAGAATAGTATATTAGTGAAAATTAACTAATAAACATCTCTTTGAGAAGAATATTAGTTTTTCAGTTATTCACTTATATTGATACTTGATTACACATTATTTTAGACAATATATCTTTAGGCCACGTTTGGTTCACGGATTTAAGGAACCAAGAAAGGAAAGTTGTTCCTTTCCTTTGTTTGGTAATCACAAACTTTGGAATCAATTTCCTGACAAGAGAGAAAATTGGTAGGAATATGGTTCCACTCAAGACCCATGGGATTGATTTTTCCTTCTCCTTTCCAACATTTATTACAAAAGTAACCATGTGTAATTGCTTATTTTACCATTAATGTTATTTTTTATAATGTTATTTTTATTTTAAAAGGTAAGGATATTATTGGAACATTGTTATATTTTGCTTTCATTTCCTAGGTAGTTTCCTTGTTTTACCATACAACGGAAAGTAAATATGACAGGAATCCTACTTTTCCATTCCCATGAAAAATACATGGGAATTCATTTCCTTTCCGTGAACCAAACGAGGCCTTAATGCGGATCTCGATTGCTGAAGAACTCTATTATGAGGTACTTAACTTACTTATACTTATTAAATAATAGAACTAAACATCGTCTTAATTATTATCACTGCCATTGCTTCCGTATAATTTTTTGACATTTTCTTATTTCTTGCAGTACAATGCATGTTGTTAATAACGGTGACTATCGGTCCTTTATATGTAAGCAATAGTTACAAGTTGAGTCATGTTGATGAAAATGTTGGCAAATGTTAAAGGCCTCCCCCTTTTTACTAAGGGCCACCAACTTAAAACTTTAAAAAAAATTACAAGTTTGTCATTTTGAAAACACTAAGGGCCACCCCACTTCTGTTAATTGAGGACTGCATGGCTTGCCTGCATTCCAAAGTGAAGACAGGACTGCAGTGCTGGCCTGCAGTCCTCAATTGACAGAATTTTTTTTACCTATAGTGACTGTAGGGCTTGTCTGCAGTCTAAAGTGAAGAGAGGACTGCAGTGCTGGCCTGCAGTCCTCTCCGTCGATCTGGAGAAACAACCATGAAGAGGAAGAAGAGGGGAAGGATGGGGAGTAGTGCGCGTGCCGCAACGCGATGGGGGCTACTGGCCCACGCCGTCGATCACGAGCTCGAGCGCGCGCACTACTCCCAATTGCCACTAAAATTAACTGCTGTTGTTGCTTCTTTTTCTTCTTCTTGATTTATAGGTTTAGGGTTTGGGGAGAGGAAGGATGGTCAAGTCCTGGTACCAGCCGCATGGGGGAGGGTTCGTCGCCGGTCTGCTCGTGCTTCTCCTCCCGGTGATCTTCCCCGACCTCTTCGCTCCGCTCGGCCACGCATCTCCGTCCACTTTCTCGGTGAGTTTCCTCCTGCATTGGCTTAAAGAACTATGAGGTATATCCTCTTCGTCGATCACGAGCTCGA
The DNA here is from genome assembly GCA_029216955.1 of Iris pallida. NCBI lineage: Eukaryota > Viridiplantae > Streptophyta > Magnoliopsida > Asparagales > Iridaceae > Iris > Iris pallida. The sequence goes on from JANAVB010007729.1 coordinate 12,226, forward strand.
GCGCGCGATGGGGGCTGTTGGCCTGCAGACCTCTTTTTTGTTTTTTGTTTTTCTTTTCTTTGGTTCCTCTTGGTGACCCTTAGTAAATCATTTTACATTAGGTTGCTCTTAGTAAAAATTTGAGAGAGTCATGGTTGCCCTTAGTGTAATGCCCATATCTCGTATTACGTATTTGGAATACGTGTACGTATTCTGACCCGTATTGTATGACTTCCTGCTTGATTTATTTTGGCATTTTATTGATTGGTTTATCTTGGTTCGGCTTGGTTTTGCATAGTTCGGTTTTGCTAGATTTTATGTGAACCAAACCACTCACACCTACCACCACCCTTTTCATTAAATATCCCACTCTCTTTCTCTCTCTTCATTAATCTTCTTCTTCCTCCATTAATTTCTCCACCAACCTGAGAGAGTGAAGAGCTTTCATGGAGGAAGTCCATTTTTATTGTTCCATTGTCTTCCTTATGTGTTTCTAACCCACTTTAGTACTTAGCATTTTTTCATTTTCATGGTTAAATTCTTGTAAATCTAGCCTTGTGGTATTTTCGGTTTCCAGGAGTTTTGATCTATCAAACTTGCATATTTTTGCTAGTTGATGGTTCCATGTTGTAGAGAATTCCATTTAGCTCAAATTTGACCTACAGGAGTCTGGATTTGGGTTTCCATGTTGTTTGGAGGAGCATGAAAGCCATGGTATTTTCCATGGACATGTTCTCTGTGGGAGCCATAAATTTCACTTCTGGCCGCATGAGCATTAATATTTGCATGGCCCTTTTATTTAGTTGCTTGCATGCATTTGCATGCAACTTGCCTGGGCCGCATGGCCATTTGTCCTGGCCGCATAAGAATTAATTGCATGGCTTTTATTATTGTTATTTATTTAATTGCATTGTTGGCCGCATATGGCAAGCCTAGCTGGCCACCTGGGAACAAAGTTGCTTGCATTATTTAATGCATTAACATGGTCTTACATTGCTTGCATTTGCATAGGAACAAAGTTGCTAGCCGCATATGGCACTTGGTTGTAGCCGCATGCATATTCTAATGCATGCATTATTTTAATGCATATTCTAATGAATGCATTAATTTAATGTATATTTTAATCCATGCATTCTCTAATGCAATCATGATCAGCAGCATGCATTTAATGCATACTCTAATGCATTTTCTAATGCATTCATATTCAGCCGCATGCACTTTTGTGCATTCTCTAATGCATTCAGCCGCATATGGGAGCAAGTGAGTTGGCTTGCTTTAATATTAGTTGCATTGCATGCATTAAATAATGCATTGCCCATTGCCAATGCTAAATAGTCGCATAAGCCATTGGACCAGCTTAGCCGCATATGGCCTAGCAAGTTGGCCGCATAGGCCATAAAATACTTACTGGAGCCGCATATGCATGCATGTGCTTGCATGCTTGCACGTATGGTTTTTTTTGTTGCATGCATTTGCATGCTAATGCATACATTAGTTTTATGCTTGCATGACCTTTAGCTTTTTGCTACTTGCATGGCCTCTCATTTAATTAGCTAGGCCATTAATATATTATCATGGCCGCATGTAACCAGCTTAGCCGTATGGAAACAATATGCTTGGCCGCATGGATCAGCATAAAAATTTGCATGCATTAGCAAAGTTGCATGCATTAGCAAATTGGCCTGCATTATTAATTCTTTTTTTAGCATGCATCAGCAGGAAAAGTTGCATGCATTAGCACTTGGAATTAGTATTTAATGCTCTTAGCATTTTGCTTGCATTGACCATTGAGCCGCGTAAGCACCTTTTTGTCCTTAGCCGCATATGGCCTATTATTTGCTGACCGCATATGGTCCAATTTCTCTGAGCCGCATAAGTCCACGTCCTTGCCCCTGCTATTATTTAATTACCACTTGTATGCTTGCGACATTAATTTTAATACGTTCTCCGACACGATGGTGACCCGTTGTGGTACACTTTTGACAAATGACATGACTTGACAGTGGCCCGACGTGACGCACTCCTGACAAGTAGACTTGACATGATAACTTGACATGATAATTCTTGATAGTGGCCCGCCGTGGTGTACTCTTGACAAGTAAACCTGACATGATATTTCTCAAAATGCTGTTGCGACGGCTAACCCGATATGACAAGTATGAATGACCTGGACACCGTGGACGATTGTGCTTGTACAAATGAACCCGTCTTGTCTTGTATCATGTCTAGGACAGGGACCCCTGAGTACCACGGTCAGGGGTACCTACTGTAAATGGCTAAGGCTAATAACTAGAATAATACAGTAGTTCATGAAGAGACTTTCCCAGTTACCTGTTGCCCCTTTGATCCCGGCCTTATATATATATACATGGGACTTGAAGCTATCTGTCATGATGAGCACATTTTCAGCCTGCCGTCGAGTGCGACACCTCTTTAGGACACATGTATCTCACTACAGTGTGTCTGCTATACTTGTTTTCTTTTGCTGGGGTCACTCAGGTAGCAGCATACGGGTAACTGGACTTGGAAATCTCTTTGCATCTTGCTAGTAACTAGATATGTGATAACCCTAGTTAGTTAAAGTATTAAGCCGTATTTATTGTTTGGCCGTGATTGTTGGATGTAGTTTAATCAGTCTAGTCTTGTCTTGATCCTGTACAAGATTGTTGCGTGACCTGATTTCTTATATTATCTTGCCAATAAATGGTGGGAGAAACCAAGTTCTGTTCAGACGAAGGGTTACAACCCCGGTCCTTGTTTGGTTTATGGGTTGTAACCTGGTTATCTGAATAGTCTCATGGTTATCTCATCGTATATCACCTGTCATGCTTTTCCTTAATTACTGTCTTTTATTATGTGCTAATTGCTGGTTTTAGTTCCTAAGTGAAGCCTCCTTTGTGGCACTTGCTCTTTCTGGGGTCTGACCCAGCTGGTTTTGTATGGCCAGATTTCGGAGCAGCTCCAGAGGATCTATCGATTTTCCAGCCAGATGGTGACCACTAGAAGGAATCCTGGCAATGAGTGGGTTTATTTTGGCTCTCCCACTCTATTGTAAAATTATTCTTTTGAGACGTTTAGCCGTCGAGCAAGTGTTAGCTCGTATTGCATACCTTATTACTCTCTGCCTACGGGCTGTAACATGATTGACATATCCTAGGGTTGATCATGTATGACTAAACTCTTGTTAGTCATCACATTTTGTAACGACTAGTTTCATGATCAGCTGAATATGTAATATTTGGGACGCCTTACTATTGTATATTTGGTGATCTTACATCTTGTAACATTTATTTGCTTGCTTGTGATTGAGACACTAGGCTTGTTCATTACCTTAAGAGACTGTTGGCTTGTAGATAAACCCTTATATATCTAGACAGCCGTGACCGTATAGTGGAGTGGATCCCATTTCATTATACGTAGCTGGCTATGTCTGCCTCCGCTCTCCAGTGTTCTAGTTCTGGGGCGTGACACTTAGTAGGATGGTTGCCCTTAGTAAAAAGAGGGTAGCCTTTAACATTTGCCAAAATGTTACTCAAATATACTGACAAATAACATTTCATTCTGGTAATACTAATTTATTAATGAAATTGATTTTATGTTATGCTTGCTACATAAAATGTTATAAACAATTGTAAAAACGCGTTACACATGGATTGTGTGTTCCATAGCACTAGTATATATATTGGAATTTGTTATACATCTATTTATATTTTAATTATAAGTTGTTATTTATATATCTGAATAAAAAAAGAGGGTTTTAGTTATGCTGAAGAACAAAAGAAAAAATTAGATTTAGAGTTATTTTTCGGTCATTTCAAAATTAAATAGTAGAGGATTTGCAAACGGGCTTAGACGACTCAATTTTGAGTCGTTTTCAAGCCGCATATATTAGTTATATATTTATGCGTAGTACATAATTTTATCGTCTTTTATTATTTTATTTTTTACTTAGAAAGAACAAGAGACACTAAGAGCAAACTACAATTTCCTTAAAAAGGATCTATATATAATTACCTACATGTCCTCGTTAAATTTAATAAACAATTTTTATTAGTAAAGTTAGATAAGGGTACACTTACAAGAGAAGAAAAAAATCACGGAGAAGCAAAATTTTCTTATTATATAGTAGTATGGATATGTATATAGTAGTATAAATGAGCATTTTTTATTAATAAAGTTAGATAAGGGCATATTTGGAAAGAAAAGAAATCAGGGTGAAGCAGTCTAGTAGTATAGATTATTACATAGTAGTACTAGCATAGTTTTTTTCTTTCATTTCTCTAATTCTAAGTGAAATTTCTAGTTGATAATTTTGTTCTTTATTAGTGGCACTTTTAAACACCATGAACTTTCTTCAATGGTCCATTTTTTTACACAAAAAAAAAAACTTGGGTGGATGTTCATCATTCCACTCAAAAATTATCGTGTCTCAAACTAGTAGTCAAAGCTAATGTGAAAATTCGCCAATTCACTCTCATAATGGTTTTAGGTTGGGTGAAAATGGCACATGATAATCTTTAAGTGGAAAAGTGAACATCTATCCTAGTTATGGTGGGTGAACAAAATTGGACTCATTTATTTAGTTCGCTGAGTTAGTGTTTTAAACAAAAAAATTTAGCAGGTTGATATTATAAATTGTTATAATTAGCGACCAAGTATCCTTAACTTTATTTTTTTTACGACTTCTTTTCTTATGATATCATTAATAAAAGGGTTTTTTGAGCAAATAACCCTGTCAATAACTTGTATTTGAGTGGTAACCCCACTATTTTTATAATTTAGGAAATAACCCTGTTTTGGACGGAATGATAACATCCGTTAAAGTTAATACATATATTAACAAATATTTTGTTAACAGAATGTTAACATCCATCCAAAATAGGGTTATTTTCTAAATTATAAATAAAGTGGGGTTACCACTCAAATACAAGTTATTGACAGGGTTATTTGCTCAAAAATCCTTAATAAAATTAAAATTTATCAATCATAACGGTGTTTAAGCAATAAGTTGCAAATCGAAACAAAATCATGGAAACTAGTTACTAAATGTAGTATTTTAGAATAACAACTTGATAATTTTAATATTTTACAATAAAAACTTACAAATTTAGAAAGCTTATAGTATTTAGTTACAAATTAGTCAGCCAAGTTGAAAAAGTTCATTGTATTAATGTTGAGGATAAATTTGTCATATCTCTTTTCCATAGTATGAAAGACTGGATCATGCGGTATTAGTTAGCTATGTATTGAATAAACTTCGACCTATCTCAATATGTGTAACTTATATAAGGTTAGTTGTTCTAGCATGCAATTGACACGATATAAAGTAGCAAGAATTAACATAATATACTGAATTTGGTTGTCCAGTAATGCATGTCCGAATAAGTCCGATAAATAATAACATGGACTTACAAACACTAGACTACAACAGTAGAATAACAATGTGTAGCACAAGTCCCACATCATGAAGATAAAGTTAAACAAAATACAATGGAATGAGTGTGACCACACCTATCACCTCAATCTATTTTTTCACATGTAAAAGATTCTCATTCCTCGCTCTCCATAAACATGGATATAAAGATCTAGTCGATCAATATGGAAAGAGCGAGCATCAAGGATGACACCATCCAAACTTCATGTTGGAAGCAGATTTTAGTGTAAAAGCATATTCAAGTGCGGAGGCAGATTTCAGCACAAAAGCATATTTTAGTGTGAAAAACTAATTTATGCATGGGATAAAATTTGGTAATTTTTTGGCGCCAACACCCGAACCTACTTTCCTCTCATAAATATATCACCCTTCTCCTTCCACGAATATCTGCGTTGTATTGAACTTCACAAAACTCTAGTATGGCTTTCCTTCCACAAAACTCGAATTTGTTCCAAAATACATTACCTCCCCCAGGTTAGAAAATCATTTTATATTTTTTTAAATATATTAATTATTAAAGAACTCTCAAACCTTTATATTTATACTTTTTTTTGTACCAATGATATACCCGCATACTTTTCCAACTTATTTAAAGAACAAAAGAAAAACTAATTTCACCAATAAAAATACATGATTGCCAATAAAATTACGTGTGATGAGTTATTATTATAAAGTAATACATATAGTCATGTTTTATTAGGTAATATCATAATGTACTACATAAATATTTAATGTGGTATAATTTCGGTAATGTGATACTTCCATATATAATGTGTTATATTTTGAGATATACACTTTACAAATAATGATTAAAAAATATATAATATAACATGTTATGCATAAAGCTTATCTATTAAGAATATACATAACAATCATGCATAACATGTTACCATTGTTGCAAACAAATTATAATCAGTTATGACATGTTACACATAATAATGTGACTCATTAGACTTGTTTTTATTAACAAAAACTCGAATAATTGATCGGGGGAGAGAAAGTGTCACGACCCGCACCCAGTGTAGGGACACGAGAAGTGGGTACGTCCAGCCTACGCCGCAGTGTCGGCGGTAGAACGTTGTCCTAGGTTACTATATAATCAACAACTCACGCAATTATATAATGTACTTGTCAAAATCTCAACTCCGAATGGAGGACAAGTATAGATATAATAAAATCTCAATCACAGTCTAAGTACGATATGATAACACAGAAGTTTATAACTAAGACTAAATAACAGCAACAAAACTAACTACTTAAATAATAATAATCTCAAACAATCTCAAAACAGAACAATATCTCAACTTATTATAATTCAAGTTCTAAAACATGAAAACTAAACCAAGTCTACTAGTTAGTCTCCCGATCACTCCTGAGTGTGTCGGGGCCAAGGGTAGCTAAGTCATCTCCTGCTCCAAGACAAGTAGGGCAAATGTCCTCAGGGCAATCATCTGTAATATTTTTAATAGGTCCAGTCAGGACAGGAACGAGCACAATTCATCTAAAAAATTCAAGTAAATGACATAGAACTATAAAGCAGTTATAGACAGTTTTATTGATGAACATGGTAGTTTATATTCAGGTGATGGCATAGAAAAATATTTAAGATACAAGAAAAGTAAGGTAACTAAAACAAGAGAAGAATCATGGCAATAAAGACTGTAAAATAGAATATAGCTGAACTAGAGTAACACGGTATAAGTCCAGACAGTAAATGTAGACAAATGTAAACTCCAATGTAAATCCAGTACGAGACGAATCTAATACAAGATGAATCCAGTACAAGATGATTCTAGTCAGTGATCAAGAATCCAGGTGAGATCAGCTATATTCTATCAGTGTATTTTAAAAAATCGAGATCGACATGTAAATGACTATAGGTAATCCGGCACATCACACACCTGGCCGGGTGTGAGATGGCTATCATTCCAGTTTGATTCCAGCATTTGGGTGATTCCAGATTTGGGGTATGTCTACATGTCTTACTCAAGTATTTCTCCTCCCAGCAAGTACAAGTGAATCCAGAATTCGACACAAGAATCGAGATGAGTTCAGCCAAACATGATGATATCAACAATAATTCTAGAATAATTTCAGTAATAGAAGCCAGACATGATGATACCAACAATGATTCCAGTAATAGAGGCCAGACAAGATGGTATGTGTGTCGCATACATGAATCCAGAAATATCCATGCGTGTTGTAACAGAGAATCACATAAAACTAACTAGAACTGAAGTACATTAATTGACAAGTAAATGAGAGAACTATCAAAGAATGTACTCGCCTGACACTCTGAAAAGAGTAGTGTAATATTAGATGTCTGCACCGGAGTCACAATATCCTAAATAGAGCAATATGGGTTATGACATATCCAGAATGATAATATAGAACATTACGATATAATCTACATGATTCTAAGCTAATCTAGGTCAAAGTTAACTCTTGGTCAACTATAAAGTCAAACTATGTCAACTCTAGTCAACTGTGGTCAAACTAGCTAGGGTTGGGTCAACAATGGTCAATTAGTCTAGGTTAGTCAATTCTAGGTCTAAACAAACTGTCTATGCAAATCAAGTATCCAAGATAGCTACTAACTCATAGTCTAAGTCACTTGCTAAACCAAGCACAAAACTAAACCATAAGCTAACAAGGCACACAAACTTAGTCATATAATGTATATATATTATTCACATTCGCATATTCATATACATAGATATATATAGGAAAGCTATATATATAGGCACACACACACACACACACACACACACACACACATATATATATATATATATATATATATATATATAAGGAGAGGTAAAAGAGTAAGTGAGTGTGTGTGTATTTGGCATGTGTGTGAAAGAATATGTGTTAATGTTCTCAGATTTAGTGATAGGTAGGTGTATGTGACATGTGATACATGGTGTCAAAGGGTGTATGAATGTATGTGTGTAAAAGGTTATAGGTTAACTCAGTTTATAGAAATGTATACATACATACTTACATTGCATACATGCATACATACATATTATGTATACATACATACATACATACATACATTGCATACATGCCTACATACATATCATATATACATACTTGCATTCATTCATGCACCTATACATACATACATAGATGCATACATACATATTTGAATACATTATATACTTGCATACATTATATTCATATATGCATACTCTACATTATATTACATTCATTCCTGCATATATGCATACATATAATATATGCATACAAACTCATATATTTAACTCAAAATATATGTGAATACATACATTACATTACCTTAACACACACACACACACACACACACACACACACACACACACACACACACACACACACACATATATATATATATATATATATATATATATATATATATATATATATATATATATATCATTCATTTATATCCCATATACATGCATACTTCAGTTCATGCATTATATCCATTCACATATCATTAAGTTGCATACATATACTTATTTTTACTACATACATGTCATTCATGCATATTACATACTTACATGCATCTATACAATATATACATTGTATACAACATATAAAAATAGAAGAGGTAAAAAAGGAGGAAAAACTGAAATGGAAAGGAAAGGGAAGGAAAAATGTAAGGAAAAGGTAAAACAGTGGACATATACATGCTTGCATCATATATTCTACATTACCATACATGCTATCATTATATATTGCATTACATTATGTATACATTATGCATTCATATCTATCATTACATGTATACCTTGCATTCGTATCTCGCATTCATTATATACTTTCATACATACATTGTATATCATTCTTTCATTCATGCATTTATGTACTGCTTACATACATTACATTGATTGCATTCCTACATGCTTGCATTCAACCATATATATACATTAATGTAAAGAGGATTCATATCATATATACATCATTTCATTCATCTGACACATCATGTATTACATACTCTACATTCATTTAATATCCATACTACATAGGCTCATAGGTTACACAAAATACCTATGTCGTATAGTCACTCTTCTACTTAAAACCAATACTGTACCAATTGGGCCTTCACTAAATTCTAGGATTAAAGTATGTTGTAGCCCTTCGTGTTAGCTTTTCGAAACTTTAAACGGATCGCATTTTCGTGTCCGGAAGCTTCCGAAATCGCAAAAACACCGAAATACGTTTGTCTTTCGGACAGCTGACACTCAAATAGTTTTACAGAAAGTTCCAGAAAGAATTTGGCTTATTAAAATATATATTTGGAAAGCTAACTTCGATACGGTTATTTAAAAAAAAGGAGATTAATCGGAGTTCTAAGCTAAAAGTTATGACATTTCTAAGTTGCTTTGGTTAATAAAAACGTGGATGAATATTATGACGAATTTGAGTTATTTTGGACAAAAGAAACACATGTAGGCCAATATACTTGGATACCAACATAGGTATCCAAATGAAACTCATTCTAACCATCCTAACTAAGATCAATCCACTCTCTAACCATTCTAAAACTGAATTTAAATATCTATTTAAACTATTAGCATACATACATACACATAGGGTGTCCTAATTTGGGATCTATCAAGTAGGACACAAGACACATCTAAAATCCTCAAGAGAGCTCCAAATGGTCTCAAATTTGAATCTAAATTGGGTACATGCATTGGGGTGGATATTATGGATTCAAAACTAACCAATATGCATAGAAAATTAATTTAGAGGATTGGTTTTACCTATTGGGAGTGGAATCCCAATGATACTCCCAAGGACACGACTCTGACACGAAGATCTTCCAAAAAGGACACTCCTCCTTGTACTTTGCTCCAAATTTTTGCTAGCACCCTCCCTTGGTAGTATGAGAAGGTTGGATAGAAGTTTTGGTGGAGGGATGTAAGGATTTGGAGATCAAATCAAAGAGGGAAGCTCTCTAATTTGGGAAAGAACACTTTGTGAAGGAAAAGAGGCAAGATGGAATGAAATGAAAGGGAGGCTAACCTACCTATAGTGGTTGCCCTTAGATGAATTAGGGTTAGATTTTAGATGTAGATGAGTGGCTATGGCTTGTCCACCCAATTCCAAGTCCTCCTATTGGTTCAATTGGTCCTAAGGCTTTCTTTTTCACAAATATCATAAGAGAAATATCCTACTACAATAATATCTAGATATTACTAACCTTGGCACTTAGTAGGAATATTCTAACCATGATTCTAACATCAAGACTAATCTAGATTAGGTTAAGCTTCTAGGGTTAAGGCTTAACTAAAGGACTAGCACAATATTTAATTAATATAAATTACAATTTCACAAAATTGTCAAAATAACCAAAATATCCTGAGGCTAAAAAGTTGTAATATGACATTCTAATGACATGACTAGGCTCCCTTGGTCACGTTTAGTCTCTAGGCTTAGCAAAACTATGGTTTAACTAGTTAACCATCAAAATCACAATTCAATATTTTAAATAGTTTTAAATTGACTAAAAATCACCAAAAATTATAATATAATTTAAATATCATTATTAAATGATTATAATCACAAAAATTAAAATTACTATCATTTGGAAAACTGGGTGTTACATAAAGTTTGTCAGGACTCATTATGTCATTCTAGTTGTGGATTTGAGAGAGAAAAAAATCTCAAAGGCTAGTCTATATTAGTCTAGCAAAATAGGAGACTAATAAGGGACAAATGAGATATCTTGGGTTGGACTAGGGACCTAGTGGTAATTGTCAACATGAAAAAAATATTAAACGCATAGACAAATACAAGAAAAATTACATGAAAGTCACGATCCGTTCCCAGATAACTGGATACGAGTCGAATACGTCCAGACTATGTTATGGATACAACGATAGTCAGTTGTATAAACCTTAATTGTCATAAAAAATATCGGATCAATCTCTCATCACAACATCTATATCGTACCATCAAGTGCAATCGCCACATCATATACCACTATGTTGAGTACACTTTTATGAAAAAAATTCGGTAGTAAAGCGACTCTTAATGTCACTCTACTTTTCCAGTATTTTCAAAATCCTAAATTTATTTTCTGATTAATGATTAATTGTTTAATTGATTTTCAAATAAGTTTTATAATTATTTTTGGAGGGAATTGAATTAGAGCATGATTTCAAATTTTAAAAAAAAGTTTGTTGTAACTAATAAGTTGTGGTCCCCACTTTTCCTAACCAATTGTAAACTTCTTAATATTCCTTCTAACTGATTCTGGGTGACCTGTGTAAATTATAAAAAGGGGTTGTACTTCTATGCTTAATGACCAAAAGGTGGAGGGGCCTATCTGTATTTTTTTTTTCTTTCTATTTATTCAAATATGTGGAGAGAGAAACTTATAAATTCTTCTTTGAGCTCTTTCATTTTTTCCTCTTCACTCCTTCTTCCCAAATTTTCCCTGACCGATCCACTCTGGCGACAAATTGATGGCGGGGCCACCAACTCTCCACTCTGGCGGTTGACAACAACATTATCCATCCACCAGCGGAGCGTTCGTACTCGGCGGGGGTTCCCGACATCCACGACGACGATCGTCGACCCCTAGACGTTGTTCCTTTCACCGACGGTGATTATATACATCTTGACTCTTCTCGAAGGGGAGTGTTCCTTGAGTTTCTACTCACCTTATCGAGGATCTTCCGTTCAGACTTCACAGAGGTAGCCGTGGAGAATTATTCCGGTGACGTCAACAGTGAGGTGCGGGTCGCAGGCGGTTCTTCCGGCGACAGGCGATCCTCTCCACCGCGATGGACCTCTTTCCGACGGTTGAGCCATCCGAGGCGGAGACACCACCGCGGCGGTGATGCACGCCACTTCGATGGCCGGACTTCATCACCTTTGGCGAGCACAGCCACCCCCTTGGCGGCGACGACGTCTCCATTCTCCGGCGATTGTTCTTTCCAGCCGATCAACCCCATATACTTGGATCGACCATGGCGATGGTGGCCATTACCTCCGAAGCAGCACCGACTAGACACCAGTCATCTTTCCGACATGGGACCGATGTTTTGCTTCGGGTACTTCTCCTTCACCGATCCACTGCTTCGATCAAGAACACGACAAATTCTGGTGAGTTGTTCTTCGACTCTTGTTTTTCTCCCTCTGCAACTTCTTGATCTGTTAGAAACTAGGTTTTGTTTCTTGTTCGATTTAGATTTCGAATTCGAGTCTGGTGATTGAGCGATCGGTTGATCTGTTGGTTTGAGCCTTGTTTCGTTTGTTTTGTGTCAGAGACGAGTGATCTCGGATCAAGCAAAACACCAGGGAACGTGTCTGCTTCTTGGATTGTATCTGGAACAATTTGGATCATCCTCAAGATTGGGTCTCTGTGTTCTGGGATGTGTCTAGACACTTGTGGGATCGATTAGGACACGGATCAGATTGATTTATTCTCAGGTATCAATCTCAATTCTCGATAAATTAGAATTGGTTGTTGCGAATTTTGAATGAATGAGTTGTGATTAGGGTTTAGAGAGTATATGGGTTAGCTGTGTCCTGTGTGCGTATTCTTGCTGCTGTTCGTGGCCGGGTGCTGTTGTGTTTGCACGTTGTCACGCCCCAGAACCAGAATACTGGAGAGCGAGGGCAGACATAGCCAGCTACGTATATTGAAGTGCAACCCACCTCGCTATACGATCACGGCTGTCTAGATACATGAGAGTTTAACTACAAGCCAACAGTCTCTTATGGTTATGAACAAGCCTAGTGTTTCAATCACCAGCAAGTAAGTAAGTGTTACAAGATATAAGATCACCAAATATACAATAGTAAGGCGTCCCAAACATTACATATTCAGCTGATCATGAAGCTAGTCGTTACAAAATGTCGGGACTAGCAAGAGTTTAGTCATACATGATAAACCCTAGGATATGTTAATCATGTCATAGCCCGTAAGCAGACAGTAAATAAAGGTACAACTGAGCTAACAAGTGCTCGTCGGCTAAATGCCTCAAAAGAATAATTTTTACAATAAAGTGGGAGAACAAAAAGAAACCCACTCGTTGCCAGGATTACGCCTGGTGGTCACCATCTGGCTGGAAGGTAGGTAGATCCTCTGGAGCTGCTCCGATATCTGGCCATACAAAACCAGCTGGGTCAGACCCCAGAAAGAGCAAGTGCCACAAAGGAGGCTTCACTTAGGAACTAAAACCAGCATAACACGATAGAATATAAAAGATAATAAATAAAGAACTGATGATAATAGGGATAACCACAGTAAACTGAGTACGAAAAAACCATTCAAGTAGCCAGGTCACAACCCTTAAACCAAACAAGGATCGGGGTTGTAACCCTTCACCTGAATAGAAACCCGTCTCAAATACTATTGGTACAGCAAGGACAATAAACGAAGAGAGGACACAGAACTGCTCCGGGAGCCAGGTTACAACCCTTAAACCAAACAAGGACCGGGGTTGTAACCCTTCGCCTGAATAGAACTGGACCCCTGATCTTTATTGTTAAAGCCAGCATAAGTAATAATCATACTGTTGAAGTGAAGTAAAACATGACGAGCATGGCATGGGGTACACTAAGATAATAAACAAAGAGAGGACACAGAACTGCTCCGGGAGCCAGGTTACAACCCTTAAACCAAACAAGGACCGGGGTTGTAACCCTTCGCCTGAACAGAACTGGACCCCTGATCATTTATTGTTGAGACTGGCATAATAAATCGTATCATGTCACAGTCGTGTACAGTATCAAGATAAGATTAAGCTGGAATAAAGTTCATTCAATCAATCACGGCCAATCAAGAAGTACGGCTTGATACTCTTAACTAACTAGGGTTATCACAGGCCTAGTTACTAGCAAGATGCAAAAAGATTATCCCCAACAGCCACAAGCCCTGCAGACTATCCGGTTATCTGGGTCGAATGTCCATTTATGAAGGGTGCACCACATGACTGTGTGCTGGAAATATGCCCTACTCATCGGTAGGCTACAAGTCCACTGAATGCGCCCAGATAACAGGATTGCCTGTAGCTGGGAATCTCTTCATATCTACTGGATTATTCTAGTTATTAGCCTTAGTCAATTACGGTAGGTATCCCTTGTAGGTCCTGAAAAAATCAAGTTGCACACATCAACAAAGTCAGAATATCAAGAAATACAATTTTCAGATAAACTGCGCAGACATCAGATTGCGCATCCTTCAGATTGTGCACGATGGATTGCGCACACTTCCAAGCACGCAGGCTGACGTGGCAGATCATCATCATTACCTGACACAAATCAAATCTTCTGACAGCTGACAATGCAGATAACGAGGCGACCGTTCGTTTAATCGTACAACACGGCGCTCGAGGACAGCTGGCAGCACAATCCATGTTGGTACAATCCATGTTGACGCAATCCATTCCTGCGCAGTCTAAGTCTGCGCAATTCAAAACCAGTGCAATTCTGTGTGCGCGTTCTATCAACACAAATGACAAAATACACGTGGCATTCATGCCATCAATTGCTCATTTCGTGGCAACTGTCTATGCACGATCATGCGCAATTCAATCAAAAATTGCCATGTGTCCAAGACAGTTGGACCACGATCCAACAACTGCCTGCGCAGTCTACTGTTGCGCAATTCAATTACTGTGCAAACCATTCTGCGCAGTCCAGAATAACTGAAAGTTAGTTATTTCTCAGAACTCTATAAATAGAGTTTCAAGTCTCCATTCAAGGGGATCGATAATCAGAAATCAGAGATTAAATTATCAGATTTCAAAGTTCAGAGAGTTCAGGAGTTCTTGCCCAAGTGCTGTTGTATTCTTCCGAGGCTTTTGCCTTCAATCTCCGAGGCTTTTTACCTTTAATTCCAGAGTTGTCTTCAACTTCAGAGGCTTCATCTTCAGAGTTCACATCGTCCAAGGGATAAAGCAATCGTCATCTAGATTGGATTCCTAAAGTTGTACCATTTCCAGAATTCAAATTGTAATCTTTTACAAAGTTTGTATCAATAAAGTTTTATACTTTTGTTTTTGCAAACAAAATGGCGACTCTGCTGGGGACGACTTTCTCCTTCGACGAGGAAGTGACAACTCAATGTGACGTAGCGTCTATCGGGAAGACGCAGAAGATTCTGGTTGTAAAGGTCAACCAGACAGCCTATGAAGCTATGATCAATTCTAAGACCACTCCTTGCACTGCAACCACTTCTGCCACGAGCAAAGTGCACACAGTGTGGGTCTCCAAGACTGCTGCGCAGTCCATTAACTCTGCCAGCAAGACTGTTGCACAGCCTGCCAAGAAGCCTGCTGCACAATCTGCTGCACAGTCCACAGTTGCTGCCACTAAGACTGTTGTACAATCTGTCTCTGCTACTGCTGCGCAATCTGCTGTTGCCAGTATACAGAGTACTTCATATGCTGCCTTGGCTAAGTGCAAGACTCCTATGCCCCTGGCACAATTGGCTGCCAATCTGTCTGCGTAGTCCAATGCTCCAACATCCAGAGTCCACCCTAAGCACTCTGTAGCAAGAACTCATGATGCGCAAACCACAGTTTCTGTGACTAAAACCAGTGTGCCATCCATTCACGCGCAAACTGATCCTGCGCAATCCAAGAGTGACAGCCTTTTGGCTAAACTCTCTTCTTCTCATAACAAGGAAAAAGGCTATGTTCCTCTTCCCAAATACACTGTTGCTCCTGTGTAATCTACTGGGGGTAGTCCTTTGGCTATTCCTCTTCCTCTTTAAAATAAAGGAAAAGACACGTTGGTCTTTTCTCAAACTTCCTTGTCCCATGACTTAGAAGACAATAGAGGGAAACGCTCTTTAGCTAACCCTTCTCCACAAAACAAAGAAAAAGGCCCTTTGGTCTTTTCTCAATCTTCTTCAGTTTTTATCGAAGAAGATCAATCTGAACGTGCCTCAGCACTAATCAGTATTAGAACTCTTTCAAACAAGGATGCTTCTTTCCTTTATGACAAGAGAACTTGTACTGACCAAAGAGGTATTCTGCCTACCCCAGTAGCAGAATTCCAAGACCTCCCAACTCTCAAGATTTCCCGTTCCAGGCAGGAAAAACTGCTGGTGTCTCAGACAGAAACCCCTGGGGGTGAGTTTGCAGATCTAAGGACTTATCTCAACAGACCCACTTCGGTGAAATGCAAACAGCCAATACCGAAGACCAAACATCATCAAAAACAAACTTCCAGGGCCAAAGATCCTGACACTTATGCCAATGAAGTGAGCACTTCCTTATATACTCAAGGGACAAAACATTTGAAGAATCGGAATCATGTTTCGAACATTATCAAAGAACAGATCCCTCAGAGTTTTTTTCGTCATACTGTTGTTCCCGATCTCCGTAAACATCTCAGACAAAAACGAGACAATATTTCAACCCCTTCAGTTCAACCATCTGATCATCATTGCAACCACAAAGTCATCATCCAATGTTGTTGTCAAACAACAAAGCGATCTGTCTTCGATCGTCTGACTTTTACTAAATCTGAACCTATGTCAGAAGAAGATGAATTCTTGTATGCTTCTATCAACATGACTTCCCGAGACACTGGGGGTAGACGGTGCTCTAAGCATGGCAAACCTCATAAACCAAGTCAATGGTATTTAGAATTACTCCAAGAATCTTCTGAAGGAGTGTTTCGACATACCCGTTCTCGAAGCCGAGATGCAATCAGTCAAAGGAATCTTCCTCAAAACCCTTCGGGTTATCTTCCTGCTTCTCAGTCAGGAGATGACTCTTTCTCTGACTATGATGCATACAGCGAAAGCTCTGAACAGACAGTGTCTTCCACTGTACCAAGAGAAGTGACAGCTTATGTTGTCACTGATGATCTGAATGCTTCAACATCTACAAATCAAGAACAACGAATCACTGTACTTGAAGACAAGCTAAAAACCATGGCTGAAATGGTTGCTAGTATGCATTCTATCATTGTGGCACAACATGCTACACCACCGACTGTACCTATTGCTAATCCAGAGATCATAGCATCTTCAGTACCTGCCAATACTGGGCTGGGGGTAGTGTCTCCTCAAATGCCTCCTGTGCAAGTACAAGTTTAAACTACACCTAGTCAGTCAGGAGCTGGGGGTAGTGCTTATAATGCTGTTCCTCCTCCTACCACTCTAACTCAACCTGCTCCTTCTTTGTCATCCGAAGATGCCAATGAAGCTGTCAAACTCTTGCGAACCCAGTTCGAAGCCTTCAAAGAGAAAGACAACTTGCAAAGATTGGGGATCAAGCAACCTTATCCAGTTGAGTGGAAAGAGGTCCCGTTTCCACCAAAGTACAAAATACCAACTATCTCCTTGTTCGATGGCAGTACTTCTCCTAGTCAGTTCATCAATCATTTTGAGGTAATGACCGTTCAACTCCAGCCAAATGACGCTCTTCTTACCAAAGTGTTCGTCGGTTGTTTAGCCGGTGTAGCATATGACTGGTACAGAAGTCTGCCCGATGGTTGTATCACTTCCTTCTCAGGTCTCAAACAAATCTTCCTGGAATAGTTCTATGAAGGATTCAACGACATGACTATGTCGGCTCTCAACAAAATCAAACAGAAATACTGAAACTGCTGAGAGTTTCATCGAACGGTTCCGCCGTGAAGCCTTGAAGATGCCTCCCGGGACTCCAGCTGCTGTCACTATTGATACTTGTAAGGCAAATCTTTTGCCTATCATCAGTATGTGGACAGGATCTACCCAATTCCAAGATTGGCCCTCATTCATTGTCAACGCCAAAGCTGCAGAAGTAAGTGCCGAGAAGTTCAAACAATTGGGGGTACAAATGTCTAATCCCGACCGGGATGAACACCAGACATCAGGTGGTGGCAACCGCCAGAACAACCGCAAAGCAAAAGAGACTTTGAACATCAATCTGAACAAGAATAAAGAGTCTCTAGCTGTCAATGTGGCTCCGCCTACTTCCACTCCGACTCCTTCTGCACCTCCACCGAGGGAACCTCGTCCGAAAGTAGAATATTCCTTCGACGAAAATGACACTGCAAGCATCTTTGAATGTTTACTCAAAAGCAACAAGATTCAGCTCCCAGACCCAAAGAAACCTGATGAAGTCGGTAAGACAGATCATCCTAAATATTGTGTTTACCACAGATTCATTTGACATCCTACTCAAGCATGTTACATGCTCAAGGACAAAATTCAAGAGCTTGTCAATGCCGGTATAGTCACTATACAGCAAGACGAGAAGACTGTTACTGCAAATATGGTTTCAGTCCAGTTTGGTGACTTTCCTCCGCAGATAGTACAATACGGTGTCATTCCTATTCCCAAAGTTACTCTTGAGATTGAGAATCTTCCACCTCCACCAAATGAAGGTCTTGTCCCCTTGTCTCTTGACAACGGTGAAGTTATGTGGATCCATCCAGATCTTGTTTCCGAATTCGAAGTCTCCTCTTCTTCTAAGAAGAAAGACCGCTCCAGAAGCAAGATAAAGACCTGCAACATGGTATCTTTTGAACCCATCGTTAACGAAGAAATTCTGCTAGGCACCAGATCAGGGAAAGCTTACTTGAAGGAGTATCCTGATACTCAAGAAGATCCTGCCTCTTCTTCTGAACCTGCTCCCACGGAAGAGATCCCTTCCACATCCTCACCAGTTGTAGTGCTTATTCCTCCCAAGCCGGTGGTTGCCGATAAAGGCAAACAACAAGTCCGCTTTGATAAACCCCTGAAGAAATCATCTCCTACAGGACTTGAAAAGCCATACAACTTTGATATATTGGCTCAACTAGCCAATACACCAGCTAGGCTATCAATCTTTGAGCTTTTGCGCCTTTCTAAGGAGACTCGAGAAACTTTAAGTGAAGCCCTGATGCAGGCTGAAACTTGCCTAACTCTCCTCAAGAAACCGAAAGCAGAGCCAGTTTCTTGCCGTCATTGTCACAGCGTATTAGAGTTGATTCCAAACATTACTTTCACTCAGGATGATATGCTGCTGGAGGATAATAGACATGATTGTCCTCTTTACTATACAGGGTATGTTGATTCGATGAAAGTCGATCGTATCCTGATTGATCCGGAGTCTGCTCTCAGCATCATGCCAAAGACGATGCTAGACGCATTGAAGATACCAGTACATAGTCTTTCAAGTACAATCACCACTATCTTGGGATTCAACCAAGGAAGGAGTGAACCTTTGGGTAAGATTCGTCTAAAACTTCAAATAGGCAATCTTCGCACAAAAGTGACCTTTTATATTATCGACAATCATGGTTGTTCTTACAACGCTCTCCTGAGAAGACCCTTTCTCCATGAACATAATGTTGTTCCATCAACTCTTCATCAATGCTTCAAATATGTTGATGACAAAGGAGAAGTTCACAAAGAAGTTGCAGACCTTTATCCTTTCAAGGGTGTCGAAGCATATTGCAATGACGCTCGTATGTATAAAGAAGAATTTATGAAAGTGGTATTGGCCATGGATACTGAAGAAGACCAAGAAGCAGTGCCCAAGATACTCTTATTATACCTGTTAAAGGACGTGTTTCCTACCCTCAGTCTTCTAAACCACTGGCTATTCACTTGCCAGTCCAGCGGCAGTCTACTGATGGCGATCAGGATAAAAGGGAGCTCACCTCTTCTGAGCCACTTGTTATCGACTTACGTCGTAACAAGGACAAAAAGCAGCTCACTTCTTATGAGCCACTTATTGTTGATTTAACTTATAACAAGGAAAAAATAGAGCTCACCTCTTCTGAGCCACTTGTTATTGACCTTCGTCGTAACAAGCCTCCTCCACGTTGTTCTTCTCCTCCTCTTGTAATCAATCTGACCAAGCCTGCCAAGGCAAAAACGTCCTGCTATAAATACAGATGTACAGATCAATGAAAAAGCATCTACTTTCCAGTATACTGATGTTATTTATCATACTAAATGCTATTTGGATATGTTAGATAGCTTCAAATCATTTACAATGAGAGTTGTACAATCTCTTTAAACAGAAGTTTCATGTGAACACCCAAAAGACTCATATCGTATTGTTCCTGCTCGTAAGAAAGGTGACCGTCTAATACTTTTAGTAAAAGACCGGAACAAAAATTCAGTTATATGGATGATAGTAAAATTAACGACACGGGACATCTTCAATTCCGTCGTTACAGTCAACAATCAAAAGACATTGTCCGAAAGATGGGTTACGACTTTAAAAGCGGCCTCAACTACGGTAAGGGTAGACGAACTCCTCTCCGTACCGCTGTTCCACAAGGAAAGTCAGAAATGTATTACAGCAGGACCAAAAGAGGTCTCGGATATGCTTCTCCTCCGATGTTATCCCCAGCAGGTTCTGAATCTGATAGCGAGGAATGTTCTAACTCTTCTGATTCCAGGTCATAGGATTCTGATACTAGCATTAGTGAAGTCCATCGCGTAATCGTATCTTCTAATATGGTATCCGCTAAATTTTCGGAAGGATATGATGAGGACATTGAAGAAAATCCTGAAACAGATCCTTGGGCTCAACAGATGGATAATCAGTGGGTACTCCGATTTGAACAAAGAGAACCTCCTACTGAAGATCAACTAGTTCAAGTTGATGTAGGAGAAAGCGAGTCACCTCGTCCAATCTTTATCAGCAAGAATCTTCCAGAAGCAGATAAGCAAGAGTTGATTCTTCTTATTAAAGAATACATTGACGTCTTTGCTTGGAGTTATGAAGACATGCCAGGTTTAGATCCCAAAATTGCTACTCACAAACTGAACATTCTGCCTAATGCTAAACCAGTCAAACAGCAGCAACGACGATTCAAGCCTGAAATGATGGACGCAATCGATGATGAAGTCAAGAAGCTTATCGCTTGTGGCTTTATTCGAGAAGAACAACATCCTGATTGGGTAGCTAACGTTGTTCCAGTCTTGAAGAAAATCGGCAAAGTTCGAGTCTGTATTGACTTTTGGGATCTTAATGAAGCATGTCCGAAAGATGAATTTCCTCTCCCTATCACGGACGTCATAATTGACAATACCTGTGGGTTCGAGCAAATATCTTTTATGGATGGATTCTCTGGATACAATCAGATCAAGATGAATCCCGAAGCTGAAAGACACACATCTTTCCGCACTCCTCGGGGAGTCTATTGCTACACAGTGATGCCATTTGGTCTCAAGAACGCGGGTGCAACTTACCAACGAGCCATGAGTACCATTTTCAGAGAATATCTTTGTAAGACTGTCGAATGTTACGTTGACGATATCACTGTTAAAAGTCGTCTGAAAGAAGATCACATCCAAGATTTAAGAACAATCTTCAATCTCATGCGCCAACATCAGCTCAAGATGAATCCCACCAAATCGTTCTTGGGTGTCTCTAGTGGTAAGTTTCTCGGCTTCGTCATTACCTCTAAGGGTATACACGTAGATCCTGAGAAGATCAAAGCCATTCAAGAGATGCGTCCTCCACGCAACCTAAAAGAGCTACGAGGATTTCAAGGTCGACTTGCGTATATCAGAAGATTCATTTCGAACTTATCTGGACGCTGCAGACCATTCACTCAACTAATAAAGAAGGGTGTATCTTTTATTTGGACTGAAGAATGTCAACAAGCATTCGATGACATCAAACGATATCTCATGAACCCACCAGTCTTGGTGCCACCAATCTCAGGCATTCCATTCTTAATGTACGTCCGTGCTATGGACCATTCATTGGGTGCTTTACTCGCCCAAAAGAATAAAGAAGGTCATAAACAAGCCATCTATTATCTCAGTCGTACTATGATTGGTGCTGAACACCGTTATAGTCCGGTTGAAAAAGAATGTCTAGCCCTTATGTTTGCCGTTCAAAAGACAAGACATTACATTATTGGTCAAACCATTCATGTCATATCCCGAGTCAATCCTCTTCGGGTACTGATGAAGAAGCCTAGCACACTCAACTCTCGGCTTGCTACATGGGCCATTCTTCTAGCCCAATATGATATGGTATATGTTCCTCAAAAGTCTGTCAAAGGTCAAGCACTGGCGGATTTCTTGGCGGCTCATCCCGTACCTGAGACGTCCAAACTTTACGACGAAATTCCAGACGAGATATTGGAAGTCAACATAATCTCTGAAGAATTTCCAACCTGGCGTCTATTCTTTGATGGAGCATCCAGAATTGGACCCAATGGTGCTATTGTAGCAGGAGTTAGAGTTGTTCTCGTTTCTCCAGATGGATCAACTATCCAAAGAGCTTATTCTCTAGATGAATCCTGTTCCAATAATGTAGCAGAATACAATGCTCTACTCATCGGTCTTCAATTAGCCAAGCAATTGGACATTGAATATCTTGAAGTTTACGGCGACTCTAAGCTGGTTGTCAACCAGGTTAGAGGAACTTATGAAGTCCGTCATCAAGATCTGGTACCTTACTTTGAAGCAGCAATCAACATGGCTATATCATTCAAAGCTTTTTTTATTGAATATGTACGCCGAGCTTGCAATACTGAAGCAGATGCCTTAGCCAATCTTGCAGCAGTCTTAGCCGTTCCCATCAGAAGACAATAAGTGGTGGTTATCTCTAATCGAGAATTGTTTTGTGTCGAAAACAATCGTAACATCGAGTTCAGTAATTTTGCTAAAATTAATGTTATCAATGAAGATTGGAGAACTCCTTTTATCTACTTCGTGGTTCACGATATACTCCCCGAAGATCCTAAGGAGGCTACAAGTATTCGACGACGATCTCTACGGTTCTACTACAATCAAACTACTAAGACTCTCTATCGGCGGACTTATGACGGTCTCCTTCTACGCTGTCTAGCTGGTGAGAAAGCAAAACAGGTGTTACGTGAAGCTCACGACAGTGTCTGTGGAGCACATCAGCCTGGTCCTAAACTACAGGATCGCATCCGAAGAATGGGTTACTACAGGCCCTCTATGGTATCAGATGTCATTGAATATGCAAGAAAATGTCGAGCTTGTCAAATTCATACAGATTTCATCATCAACCTTCAGAATTTTTACACCCGACAGCTGCTTCCTGGCCTTTCGAAGCTTGGGGCATGGATGTCATAGGTCCTATTAATCCTCCTTCTTCTAGAGGACATCGGTTTATTCTAGCAATAACAGACTACTTCTCTAAGTAGGCTGAAGCTATACCCTTGGCTGAAGTCAAGACCAGTAGTGTCATCAACTTCGTTAAACACCATGTCATTTATTGATTTGGTGTCCCTCGGCGAATCATTCATGACAACGGACCACAATTTATCAGCCAAAAATTTATCAGATTCTGTAATGATCACCGGATTGACAACGTCGCCTCGATTGCCTACAATCCTGCCGCTAATGGATTAGCTGAAGCTTTCAACAAAACTATTATCAAGCTCCTCAAGAAGTTTGTATCTACTAACAAACGAAATTGGAGTGAAAAGCTTGGCGAATGTCTATGGGCCTACCGAACTACGGTCCGCAACCCCGTAGGTTTTACGCCTTTCTCTTTGGTATATGGCTGTGAAGCTGTTCTTCCTCTGGAACTTCAAGTTCCTTCTTTAAGGATTGCCATTGCTAACGAGCTCACTACAGAGAACAATGATCTTCTTAGACTTCAAGAATTGGAGGCACTTGATGAGAAACGGTTAATGGCTCACCAACATATTGAGTTATACCAAGCTCGCATTTCTAAAACTTTCAACCGTAAAGTTAAGGTCAGAGCCTTTCAGCAAGGAGAACTTGTTCTAACAGTTAGACGTCATATGACTATGACTCACATGAGCAAAGGCAAATTCGATGTAAAGTGGGAAGGTCCCTACGTTGTAAGCAAAGTCTTCTCAAATGGAGCTTATCAACTCTCAGAACTGGATGGACGAATTGCAATGATGCCTATCAATGGCAAATTTCTTAAAAAGTACTATATGTAAATATAAATGCTTGTAAATCATCAGACAAGTTCAAGTTCATAAATAAAATTTTATTTCATCATGAATGATAGTACATGATATTAAGGAAGGTCACTATCATCCTTCTCTACATTTGGACGAGGACCACTGCCGTCCTTTTCAAAAACACGGTCAGCAAAAGAGCCGAAAACCTCCTTGCTGGAACCCACTAGGAACTTGCAAGCGGCCATCCTCATGGCTTTCTCTTCTTCGGTTCTTCCTGGTTCAAGCAGAAAGTCCAGGATGTTTCGCGGTGGCTTAGGTGCAGACGAACCTTCGCCTACTTTTGCCTTCTTTGATTGAATTGGATCGACAGGACATTCTTCAGTGCCCTTCTCAACCTTTGGGGCGAGATCAGCCTTCTTGGATGCATCTCCAGATGACATTTTTATGTTAGAAAAGAGGAAGTGCTCCTTTCTGCTAAAATTTTATTCTATTTATAGGCAAATAATGAAGCAACACATCCTCCCGACGGTTCGTCCATTCATTATCATCCGACGGTTCGTCCGTTCCTTCATCATTTCATCCACACGACGGTTCGTCCGTTCATTATCATCCGACGGTTCGTCCGTTCCTTCATCATTCAATTCACTTGACGGTTCGTCTGTTCATTATATTTATCCGATGGTTCATCCATTCATATTTGTTCGACGGTTCATCCGTTCATTATCACTCGACGGTTCGTCCGTTCATTATCACTTGACGATTCATTCGTTCATTATCACCCGACGGTTCGTCCGTTCATTATCACTTGACGATTCGTCCGTTCATTATCATCCGACGGTTCACCCGTTCATTCATCACCATTTGACGGTTCATCCGTTCGTTATTATCCATTTTGACGGTTTATCCGTTCATTTCATCATTTGACGGTTTTCCCGTTCATCTCACATCCACATCAGCAACTTATCGTTTCGATTAAGTTATCAATTGAGATAATGATATTCGGTATATTCTGCCACGTCCATATTACCTCTGAGAAGATATAATGAATATAATTATTTTCTACATAATCATCAAGAAATATATCATGTCTTGTACCTCTGAATATATTTTTTATCTCTATTATTTATATCTGAACAAGATATGCAACAAATAATGGAGCCACAGCAAAAATGTCTTTTATTAATTAAGATATGAGATATTACAAAAACAAAAGTACAAAATGTTCTACTAAGATGGAGGTATTATCAGATTATCGATCTGCTGCTTTAGAGTCTGCAGCCGTTCTTTACGAGTAGACATCACCCTCCTTCTGGCCTCTTTCATCCCGGTTTCTTCATTGAAAGCAGGCATGGCCACCATTCGGCGAGTAATCTCAGTATTATGAGCTTCCACATACTCATCCCTCTCCTGAATCAGAGCATTAAATTGTTGGGTTGCAAGTTGATGATCAGCAATTTCATCTTCTAATTCTTTCTGGAGACGAGCAATCTCTGCCCTTAGCTCAGCAGCTCTCTTTTCTTTTCTCTCGGCCATCAAGGTTATTGATTCCAGCTTGGAGTTATATTCAGCAGATTTTATAGAGAAGGCTTCCAAAAGATTCTGGAGATTGATCCTTTCAATATCAATTGCTTGAGCCAGTTGCTTGAATTCTGCTTGCACTAGAGATTCTACGTCTCCTTGGTTGAGCTCTTTATAGCTTTTGATGGAAATCTCTAATTCATTCAAAATATGTTCCAGGAGAGTGGCTTGAGCCTCGTCACCTTGTTCCCGGATAGCCCTTACTAAGAGAGAGGTGGGGCCTCTAACCATGAAGAAATCAGTACCCTCTTTTTCCATCATTCTTTTTACTAGAGGGCCCAAAGATTCAAAAAAGCATCTGGTAAAAGATTGGATCACAAGATTATTAGTTGCTATAGCACCAGGAGTTGCAGCTACTCCTGTTGATGACGAGGCTGCAGGATGTTCAATCTCTCGCGTCTGGACAGCGGGCTCTTTGAACAAAGGAGCCAAAGTGGAGCTAGTTGCCCCTCCCGGTTGTTCTTCTGCAAAAAGTAAAAAATTGTCATTTTGCCTGTTGTTTGCTATTGTCCAAGAAGATTAAAGATGAAGATTATCTTACCATGGTTGAATCCAGTAATGAGCCTGTCATCTACTGGAATAGACTCTAGCCGAGCAGAAGTAGCTTCAGCCATAACAGCTTGGCTACTACCCGCTTCAGAACCACATGATAAGTGATGACTGCTACTAACAACCACCGTCGTTATAGGCACTATGTCCGTGCATGTCGGAGGTGCTAGAGGAGTCTCAAGATCTGCAAGAAATACAAATAAGGACATTAGCTATCAATCTATTTAAGAGGAGATTGCTAATTTTATTTTATACCTTGAGGATCAGTGGCGGAAGTTTCTTTCGGAGCTTCTTCATCTGCTGTTTTTTCTGGAGATATTTCTGCCTCAACATCCTTCTCAGGATTTAAGGTATCAGCAGCATTTTCTAGAACCTCAATATCCTCTTCAGGATTTAAGGTATCATCGACAGCATTAGGAGATATATGCACTTCATCATCTCTTTTGAGATCTTGCATATATTCATCAATATTCTCAGACGAAGAGCTCTCTTCATCTTCATCTTCTTCTGGTGCATTCCCGCTGGTAGTTGCAGCTTGGTCACAATAGTTCTCCAACGGGCTATAGCTGCAATCTTCTAGAGCCGCAATTACTTCGCGATCTTCCTCTTCGCGGAGGGTTTTAGGAGTAGGCGAAAGTTGAGTCGTCTCCGCAGCAGGTGGAAGAGAGTGTACAACATTTTGCTCTTCCTCAACTTCCTCCATAATACTTCCTCTAGGCTCTTCAGCCTCAGTTCTCGGATCAGGATCTTTCCTCTGCTCGATCTTTTCTCTATGTTCTGGACTAGGAGTTTTATTCCTAGGCTCTGAAACAGGAGTGGGAGATGGCAAAGTTAATCCAGCTGCAGCTCCACTATCATTGAAGATAGGGCTCGATTTCTTCTTTGGGCCAGCTTCTTTCTTTTTAGAGGCCTCTCAGGGCTCTCTATATTACAGTCTCGACTTGTTTTTGGACAGAGGTCGGTGTGGTAGCCTCTATTTGTTGAATTGTCTCGGCCAGCTGCCGAGATTGAGATCTAGTTGTAATCTTCTCAGAAGAATGATCTAAAATCAATTTCTTCTTTGCTGCTGGAGTGGGAGGTTCCTCTCTTTTCCTCCTTTTGGCTGGAGATTTGCCCACCTTCAAAGACACATGTAGTGGTGCGTTAACTTCTTGAGGGAACATAACATCCCTTGAGGCTTCCAAAGGTGCATCTTCTGGCTCATGTATTTTATCATTTCCTATGAGCGTCATGACGACTCCTCCCCTCTTCAATCTTGTTGAAGACACAAAGCTATCTGTGAGGTTGAAATTCTCAGCAAAGGTGTTCGAAGAAGTATAGAATACTGAATATGTAAATAGCATCCGAGGGCCATGATTGCTGTTTACAGGCATCGAGAACGTCGATTTCGTATCTCGAGCATTATAATAAGCCCATGCTCGGGCCCCATCTATCAAATAACCCTTTCCCTGGAGACATGTGATAGCATTCCCCACATGGAATTGGTCGTACCCGAACTGCCGAGCAAATCGACTGGGGAGATACGGCTCTAAATAACATTCATCTTCAAACCGGTACACCAAATGGGACGGTCGAATTGTTTTCAACCACTTAAAAAGCTGCACGGCTCAGAGGATGCATCTGCGAGTCAATCATATTTATCCGCATTTGTTCGTAACCAGCAGGAGGATGGGTGCAATAAAAGTTCCATCCTTTACTCAAGTTTAGAGCATATCTACAATCTCTCAGAGCAGTAAATTTCCACTTGCTTTGAGAGTATCTCCTCAAGAAGCTGTCGTCGACCGGTCCCATGTCGGGATCCATCAAAGTGGGATGGTGAAGGAGCAACCACCCAAATAGATATGTATATGGTAATTCCAACCGAGGAAATTCTTTTTCACCCTTGGATTTCAGTATTAGATCGACGTATAGACGAAGACCAGCATTTAGCTTACAAGTCATTGCTGACAAAAGATCCATCTTATAGCCGAAGACTAATCTAACGACAGTAAAAAGAACACCGCGATGGAAGCGGTCTACAGCACTGGATCCCGGGACTACAAACCGACGGAGGCAATGTGTCAGAAACCCTGCTAATTGGGCTTCTTTTGACATCGGTCTATATCCTACTCTCAGATAACTTTCTAGAGTATCTCCTTTCTTCAAAGGAGGACATTGATAATCATCTTTCATCTCTTTATCGAAATTGCCACTTTCTTCTATCAACTTCATCACTTCTGTGTTGCTCAATGGCTTAAATAATCAGGATAGCATCTATCATGTTCCTTGGTCTTCGGTTCTTGAATGTGGTTGAGGAACAGATAAGGTAGCCATTTCGAGGAATAACAAGTGTTTGATGTAGCACTTTTATAGAACAGAGAACAGATTTTATAATGGCATAGCAGTTCCTCGAAGACTGCTACCATTTTCTGCATTCTCTCTCCGGAGTCTGTCCAGTTCGTCATTAGTTGGGACAAATTCTTCATATGGGCCATCTCCCATTGGCAAATAAGAGATGTACTTCATCTCATGAAGTGCAAACCCGATTTCTCCGCCGGGAGTCATGAAGGTCCCTGTCCTGTAATTATACCTCTTTGCTAAAGCCAAGAACATGTGAGGGTTCGGAGCAAAACTATAGACAGTGGCATGCACTGCTTGGTACAAGTTGATTTGCTGCAGTTCACTTTCAAACTTGGTCAGAACCCAATTTGCTATGCAGCTCCATCTTTTAAAATCTGGACTCACCAATCCAGTTAGTTTGATGTCCTGCTCAGGATATCTTCTTTCGACTTTCGCAAACTCGTTTGCGAAAATTAGGGTTCTGACGGGCATTAACAAGGAAGAATTCCTTCGGCGGAATACAACCGGGTTTCAGACCTCTCAACAAGACACTGTACCGTTCCGAAGAACTGTAGAACATATCCTTCTTACTTGGCCCCTTCTTCACAAAAATTCTTCCTGGACGGGCATCTTGGAACGGTGTAAGGTTCCATTCCATCTTCCTCGGATAGCTCGCATGAGCATATCGGGATAATGGGAGGCAGCGTAGAATATTTGGTATCGAGAATGATCTATCCGTCTGATGGACAATCATTTCTTCCATCCTTGGTCTCGGTTGAGAATTTTTCTCAAAAGCTTCACTGAATAGGAATAATGGTTTCTTATGTATGACAGCATCTGCTGATTCCAGAGGTTGTCCGTTCATCAAATATTGCAGTGTCTCATTATCTTGAGATATCAAAATGGCCTGACGGGAGATTGACAGATCGTATTGAGGATAGTGCACATGTGACAAGTCCTCTTTATATTCTGATTCTGAAAGGGTTCCTACGAAGTTCTCGTATTCTGGGTCTTCTCTAGTATTAACTGCATCAGACAGAAAAAATAAAAAAAATTCAGTATAAGTCAAAGTCAAAGATTCAGTTTGCGCAAATATTAGATTGCGCAAAATCAAATTGCGCAATATCAGATTGCACAAATAATCAGATTGCGCAAACAAACAGACATCAGTTTGCGCTGACAGTCTCGCACAAATCAGCAAGTTGCGCTGACTTTTGTCAGCGCAGTTCAACCAATTGCGCAGAGAATTGTCCTTCATAAAAATGAAGAATGAACTGATTTGTGCAACCAGAACCCTAAAAAGGGGTGGCGCAGTATGATCGCATCCCTAAAAAGAGATGGACTTTGAAGAGACAGTGAAATCAAAACTCTAAAAAGAGTTTTTAATTAGGTCATCTACCTATCATTGCTGGATGAGCAGTTTCATGGCGGAAAGCTCGTCGCGCAGTCTTAGCCGATGGCTCGGCGGGGGCCTTGCCCTTATCGGCGGCAGAGGATCGTCGGGGAGCCATCAGGATTGTCGGAGAAGAGAGGAGGAAAAAGCTCAGAAAGTTTTCTCTCAAGTGCACGAAGAAAACAAGTAAAGAATACTTTGAAGGAATTGTAGAACTATTTATAGTTTTTCAGATCGAAACGGTCGCCTTAGATTGCGCCTAAAAATGGGCGAAACCCTCAGATTGCGCAGACAGCTCATTATATGCGCAAATTGATTTCAAATTCAAAATTCAAAGTATTTCGAAATTTTGAATAAAATCAACTTTCGAAAACTTTGAAGGGGGTCTTGTAGGTCCTAAAAAATCAAGTTGCACACATCAACAAAGTCAGAATATCAAGAAATACAACTTTCAGCTGAACTGCACAGACATCAGATTGTGCACGATGGATTGCGCACACTTCCAAGCGCGCAGGCTGACGTGGCAGATCATCATCATTACCTGACACAAATCAAATCTTCTGACAGCTGACAACGCGGAGAACGAGACGACCGTTCGTTTAATCGTGCAGCACGGCGCTCGAGGACAGCTGGCAGCGCAATCCATGTTGGCGCAATCCATGTTGACGCAATCCATTCCTGCACAGTCTAAGTCTGCACAATTCAAAACCAGCACAATTCCGTGTGCGCGTTCTATCAACACAAATAACAAAATACACGTGGCATTCATGCCATCAATTGCTCATTTCATGGCAACTGTCTATGCACGATCATGCGCAATTCAATCAAAAGTTGCCATGTGTCCAAGACAGTTGGACCACGATCCAACAACTGCCTGCGCAGTCCACTGTTGCACAATTCAATTGCTGCGCAAACCATTCTGCGTTGTCCAGAATAACTGAAAGTTAGTTATTTCTCAGAACTCTATAAATAGAGTTTCAAGTCTCCATTCAAGGGGATCGATAATCAAAAATCAGAGATTAAATTATCAGATTTCAAAGTTCAGAGAGTTCAGGAGTTCTTGCCCAAGTGCTGCTGTATTCTTCCGAGGCTTTTGCCTTCAATCTCCGAGGCTTTTTGCCTTCAATTCCAGAGTTGTCTTCAACTTCAGAGGCTTCGTCTTCAGAGTTCACATCGTCCAAGGGATAAAGCAATCGTCATCTAGATTGGATTCCTAAAGTTGTACCATTCCCATAATTCAAATTGTAATCTTTTACAAAGTTTGTATCAATAAAGTTTTATACTTTTGTTTTTGCAAACATCCCTGACCGTGGTACTCAGGGATTCCTATCCTGGACATGATGCAAGACAGTACTGGTTTATTTGTACAAACGTAATCGCCACAGTGTCCAGATCATTCACACTTGTCATGTCAGGATAGCTGTCATAACCGCATGACGAGATGTATCGTGTTAGTTTTTTTTGTCAAGAGTGCACCATGGCGGACCACTATCATGCCATGGTTCATGTGCAGAACTTGTATAGTACAAGTATTCTATAAGGATTAGAACCTGAGTATAAATGAGACAGTCCAACATAATATAATAATAAAATGAGAAAAGAGGACAAGGACTCGGAAGGATTTAGACAGCTAAGGGAAACCAAGCTCCTGCAGCTGCAGGCTCATGCGGCTAGAAGAATGGGCGTATGCGGCTGGAGGATGCAGGGCATATGCTGAAAAAATGGGCCACATACGGCTCGCGGGGATCAAGTCATATGCGGCTGCGGGAAGACTGAGCCCAATGCGGCTGGGACTTAATGCGGCTTTATACGGCTGAAAAGACAAGTGCTTATGCGGCTGGGACTTAATGCGGCTTTATGCGGCTAAGGGCCAAGCCCTCTCATGCGACTGAATCAAAGGCAGAGCCATACGGCAGAGTTTCAATTGGAGTCTTATGCGGCTGAAGAATGTCAATCCTTATGCGGCTGAGATGAGTTGTCTTCAAGCGGCTGAAAATTAATGCGCCAAGCGACTGAGTCAAGTCAAGGCCTCATGCGGCTGGGTTACTGCCCATGGCCTTATGCGGCTGGAAATGCTTGCCGCATGAAGACTCATTCGGTCAAGTATTTCCATGCGTCCAGGACAGCTATACGGCTGTACTGTTCTTCTTCTTCACTGATCCGAGAAGAAGAACACCATGAATCCAAACTTCCAAGCTCCATAAACCCTTCATCCGGAGTCCAAATCCGAACTTCCATTGGTCGAATTGGGGCAGAACGAAATGCTCTACAACATGGAACCATCCAAACTTAGAAATAACAAAGCTAAGTAGATCAAAACCTAAGAAATCCAAAAATAAAATAAACTTAGATCTAGAAGAGTTTAGCTATGGAAATTGAAAATGCCAAGCACTAAAGAGTCTTAGAATGTTGCAAGGAAGAAAATGGAACAATAAATCTTGAGTTTCCCCCATGAAGCAAGATGCACTTGCCTAAGCTCTCTCTCTCTCACTCTCCTGGTGGTTGAAGAAGTAATGGTGGAGAAGAAGAAGTAAATGCAGAGAGAGAATGAGGGGAATGGATTAAATAAGAAGGGTGGTGGTAGGTAGGAGGGTTCACCTTTGGTTCGTGATGAACCAAGCCAAGCCGAACCAACCCAAGAATAAATCAATCAATGAAATGTTAGAATAAAACAAGCAAGGGGACATGCAATACGGGTCAAATTGCGTATATGTATACCAAGATACGCAATACGAACCACAGGCATTACACACGTGCCAGCGATGTTCTTGTTGTGTCCATTGCAGTAGGTTGTCAGGAACCAGAGTAGCAGATGGCCGAGTTGGAGAGTTCAATTGACTATAGGATTTTTCTAGTCGATTGTATATTTGAGATTTGTATCTAGTTTCTGTGTAATTTATTTTCTCAACTTTGTTAGATTTAGCTGTGTGTTTGAACAAATATTAGTATGGCTAGACTTTGCTTTGCAGGTGTTGAAACATTAGATTATGTTGACTTGTTAGGTTCGGTTTGGAAGCCAGGGTTGTGTTCATGTCTGAAATATTTTCCTATTTTTCTCAGTTACAAACATGAAGAATTCCTATTGGGTTGCTATTTTAAATGATAGGGACCAGAACATAGTGTGTGTTTTGTTGGGCTCAAGGAGAATGGGCTGATGTTGGATTTCTTTAATAACCTAGATATGCATTTGACCAGTAAAGCTGATATAGAGTTTGACCTTAGGCTGTACTTGGAATGGTTCTCTGAGAGTTGAGTCCATCTGGCTTAGTTATTAATGTGTGTGAGTTTGAACTTATAAACTGATGGAATCGAGTTGAGCAAATTCTGGACTTGAGATGATTTTATCTATTTACCAAATTATTTTCTAAATAATCTAAATATTGTTACCAGATGGGTTATTAGATTATCAGTTACTTCTAGATATTAAATGTTATTATCAATCTCTCTATATGTATGTCCTAACTAGTATTTTGCTAATAAATAGTTGGACTACTTAATATTTAAATATTATTTTTGTAAATTTTAAGTATATATTAGTTAGTAAAAACGGTTGGTTAGGGCTAACCAATAGTTAATTAGTAAATTGTTTTAGTTTAAAACTTAACCAACTTGTAAAAAATCATTTTAAACAGGTGGACTTACAGAGATTCTTTACTACCCATTTTCGATCACCCTGAGCAAGGCAAGTATACTCCTCGGACTTGTCATTTCTTCATGTCTTGTATATTTATTCTTGTATCTTCTGGTTGACACGATATTTTACGAGATTGTCTGGTATCTGGTTGCTTGAGTTTACTTATGTCTGGGAGGGAAAATACTGCAGATGTGTAATCAAATCCGAGTTACTATTCATATGAATAGCTTAGGCCCCGCATCGTGTACGCGGGATCGAAGCCGTACCATTTCATGTTCCCTGAATCTACCTAAGTCGATCACACTCTGGATGTATTTCGATATATTTCACACATCAGGTTCATTGTGTATTTCATGTTCAGGTTTCATTTCATGTTTCCTGTATTTACTTTTCAGTATTCATGTTCAGGTTTCATGTCATGTTCTCATTTCTCGTATTTTATATTTTTTCTGTATTCATTTTTATACCATGATGTTCATGTTCATTTCCTTGGATATACTTAGCTCCGCTCCTGACTAGGATATGTTGCAGGTGTACTTGCAGGGTACCATTCTACCTTATGGGCCAGAGCCTAGGATATTAGCTGAGCAGGATGAAGCCATGATTTAGCTTGAGGCTTCAAGTTTAGACTACTTAGCTTTACTTCTAGATATTATCTTTAGAGTTCTTAGCATATTTCATTCATGTTGACTCAGGTACCTTTATAATATATGGATTTGTGGATTATGGTAATCTTTCTAGGAACGTTTTTAGATGCTGTGATTGTACACATTTATGTTTATCTGTTTAGATTTTCCTAGCTTGGTACAACTTACTCTGTCGTGTCTAACGACGAAGGCTGGACGTGTCCGACTCGTGTTCGATTATTTGGGAGCGGGTCGTGACACTTAAGTTATTATTTCTACAATCATCCAGCTACATGAATCATCTCAAAAGAAAACATTAATCAATACTAGAACTATGACACCACACTCTAGCTCTATGTATTAGTAACGGGCTCCATCTCCTAAACTAGGTCATCTTTGACTACGTCCTCAGCTGGATCATAGTAGCTAGTGAACATTATCTCATCCAACTCACATGCAACGAATCCAATGAGAAAATGAGCAAAGTACAACCTTATGAATGAAAGTAATACTGAATAAAACTGTAATACAATAATAATGATATGAACTAACCTGTAACTATAACAATAATACATAAATTAAATATGAACAAGTAAATAATGCAATGGTGATGTTTCGAGAGAGAGAAAGAATGTATGTTTTCTCTCTCTTCTCTGGAAGGGTGTACACATATGGGTGTTTCATTTAGGGGGTGTTTGGTTCACTGAACTCCACATCGGAAGTGTCCAAAATTTGGAAGTGGACATAATATTCGATGGTTTCGCTGTTTGGTTCATTTTGAAAGTAAATTTCGGAAGTAGTACTGTAGTGCCCTGCTCCGCGAAGGCACTAAATAAACAGAAAAATCGGATTGCTGGCTCTGCAACAGAAGACGATTGATATGGGTGAGTGGACAAAGACTCATTTTTATGATTCGCTTACGCCCAATAAGAAGCTGAGTTTTTGATTGAATGCTATTGTTAATAATAAGATAGTAATCACTGAGTATGCTTAAAGAGAATTCACATGTTGCCATGCTAAAACAAGAAACATAGATAAATCTGATGCCTTGCTAAGAAATGAACGTTGCCTTGATCAAGAGAACCTTGTCTGCTTGTCATGCTAATAACAAGAGAAATGAGATGCTTTCATATGTCTATCGTATGCTATCAAGTACGTTTCAATGCTTAATGATATTGAACTGTTGTAAAATAAATGAAATGCTTGATAGATTGCTATTGTACAAGAGTTGCCTGAAAAGAGATGATACGGCTTGTCCGTATAGAGAAAATAATAGTGTTACTGGCTTGATTACATGAAAAAGAAGATGATAAAATTCTTTACAAGTTGCTTGATTGGTGCATGATAGTTTTATGTGATAGCTGTATTTGTATTGGTCTAGACAGCTTGTGCACAAGTGGTAGTCTCTCGATCGATTCTGGGGGCGCCAAGAATCGATTGGCCTAGGAGAGAACAGGACACCTGGGGCTAGAAGTTCCCGCAACCAGAGGAGGGTGTCAGTCTATTAGTGAGATGGGCTAGAACGTCCCAACTGCTTATATGGAAATACCCATAGACCATAGAGTTATATTCATGCATATAGACAAAGATTATTGCAAGCCTAATAGATTAGGACAAAAAAGTATGCTTCTTATATATGCAAATTGTGCGAACCTATTTTGTGCAGGGATGACTGTCGGCTATGGTAAGAATCACTGAAAAGTGATATATATATATATATATATATATATATATATATATATATATATATATATATATATATATATATATTGTCACGTCCTGTTTCTCAAATTATAGTAAATTGGGCAGGCAACAACATCTCCAGGCTACGTACCCGTATTGCGATTGTCGCCTGTAAAGTGCTAGAATGGAAAAGTAGAAGTACAACTACTACATTTAATTGCATCAATTATAGCTATTATACAATAATTGTTTTTCTAAAGATACCATATATACAAGTTCCATACTACAAAACAATAATTTACATATGCAGGTTATAAAACGGTGTTGGTCATCTCTCGTGATTCCTTGGATAGCCTACTCCTCGCCATTGTCCTCGTCATAAAGTGGAAGCATGTCAACAGGCTCGTCGTCTTCTCCTAGTGAACAAATACTAGGTCGTTTAGAAACGACAAGCAAGTCCTCGATCAAAGGCGATAATAAGTAAACCAATTTTTTTAGAAGATTTTAGAAAATTCAAGTAAATGACTAATACCCACCTTGTGAAACAAATGGAAGTATTAGATACTTATAATTCGACAATTTATCATACTAGACAGGACTTTATGCCTCATGATTATGCACTTTTGTAGAGAACACATGTGGATCACGATCACCCTCTATTTTTCCGACAATAATTCCATTTACCCGGGACCAGGTGGTAGGGGTGAGTATTCGGTTTATTCGGTTTAAACCGAACTGAATAACCCAAAACTGATGTCACGACCCGCACCCAGTATAAGGGCACGAGAAGTAACGAATGCCCAGCCTACGCTGCAGTGTCGGCGGTAGAACGCTGTCCTGAGTCACAGTATCTAACATAGTCTAAAATAAGCTCCGAATGGAGAGTAATAATAAGTAACTCAATCACAATACTAAGATGGAATAGAAGAATGAATCTCAAGAGAGTCACAGATAAAAAGTCTAGGTGTAAACCACCAGAATAAATCTCAAGTACAACTCATAAAATCTCAAATAGAAATACAAATAAAGTACTAAGTCTCAGCTAGACTATAGGCAAGTCCTCAGCGACTATGGGATCCTCTTGAGGGTCTACGTCACCAGTGTCATCTAAGCCAATGCCATAATAAGTAGGGCAGTACTCCTCATCAATACCTGTAAAAATTTTAACATGTCTAGTCAGGACAGAACGAGCACATATCTCTCACAACAGTTTATAACAGGAATGGACATATAAAGTAAGCTATAGAAAACTATACATGAATCGCTGTAAAGAAAGTCAACAAGAAAGAGAGACTATAAAATGAGATATAATATGATAAATAGAGAAATATAACCTTCTACGTGATTCAGAGCATGAATTTGTTATGTAAACGGCTTGGGTTTGCACATGGATACAGCTAAGGAGTGCACATGGATAACAACTACTGGGGATAATGATCACATAACCAACTACACTCTTCCTGCCCCCAATCAATACACAAGGATCAATGCATGTTATGTTATTGCACATAGATAACAACTACTGTATACATGGAGCTCATATGGTCATGAGTGTACATGAATAACATATGAGTGCACATGGATAAATATGAATACATGGAGTACATGATGACCATGATAAAGTACATGAACATGACATACTCGATGTATCCGAGAGGATAACATCGCATGAAAAAATCTAGAGGGTACTAATCCGTGTGAACATTGTGTCAGCATCAAGTATACTAGTCTATAATAAGAGAACATATCCAAAGAAGTATGAAAAGATCAGAGAATGTACTCGTCTGGCAAATCGAACTGCTGATGATGAGGTGTAACTAAACTGGGGCAATGTAATCCTATTTAAAATACACACATGTCACAACCAAGTCTACAATATCAAGGGAAATTGCTACAATGCAAGACTACATGTTTCTAGGTCCATTTTGGTCAAAGTCAACCCTCGGTCAACTCTTGTCAAACCTGGTCAACGCTGGTCAAACCTGGTCAAACCTGGGTCAACTAGTCCGTCTATTAATTTCTAGGTCATACACAAAATTTCAGGTCATTCGGAGTTCGTTTGAGTCGATTTGGATCAAGTTTGACCCAAAGTTGACTTTTGTCAATTTGGTCAACTTGTCGGCCAATTCGACTAAACTAAGCTTGAAATGACAAACCAAATCTGTCCTAGGGCTCCTATAGTCATATACACAACTACAATCTAATCTAAGAGAATTAACAAGCAAATATATATATTAACAAGCAAATATATATATATATATATATATATATATATATATATATATATATATATATATACAATACAACAAAACCCAAATCTAACAAAAAGTGATGTGTGCGTGCGTGTGTACTGGTGTTTACTGAAATGAGGTAAATTCTAAGATTAAAACAGCAAACACAATCATGATATATCCTAAATTAATATACTATTATATACATCTATATAAAGTAAGAAAACTACATATATAAATATATCTATAAATATACAAAAGCTCAAATGGAAAGATACGCAATGATGCGTGCTACTTAGAAAGCCTAAAATCTGGAATAATTCCCCCTCGACCCATTCTCCACGTATATGTGTTAGAAATGGGTTTCAACGGGGTTAAACATATATATATATATATATATATATATATATATATATATATATATATATATATATATATATATATATATATATATATATATATATATATAGTTAGATATATGCATAAAGCTATATATAGTAAACACATATATATCCATAAATGATGGAAAATTGTGAAACAAAGCCAAAAGTTGATTCTCACATATCCGAAACCTCATATATGTCCTGAAAACTCAGATTTTGTAAACTAAGAAGTTGGAAATCAAAATATCGCATTTAACTCAAAATCAAAATATCATATAAATCTCAATTTTTATCCAATTCAAAGAAAACCCGATTATGCTTGGAAAAAGCAAACAAATAGGTGATGATCCCGCAGATCACTTCCCACCAGTTCTAATTATCATATATGAACTAACAATTCAGAAAATACGGACTAAAAATTCAAGGATCGAAAAATCGCATTTATATTCAAAACTTTGAACCCGAAAAACCCAATTTTGACAAAACGACTCAAAACGCAAAATACACCAAATCAACCTGCGAAACTCGGCATACACGCTGGTCCCAACCTACGTGATATGCTCGGGTACTCTCGGGTTCGAAATTGTGTCCGTGTCGTGTCCACAGAATGTGTATCAGAATTTCCCGATACCGCGTGGTACGCGTGCGTTCGCGCTCGTTTGAGCGCCGCACACGCAACGAAATGCCACGTGCTTGTGCACGTAGCTGGGGGGTCCTGGGGTAGGTCTAGGACATGATGACATGGCGACACGATGCGCCAAAGCGGTGCACGCAGCCCCCGTACCCGCAGGGCTTGCTGCGCGCGCGCGCACCCGCGCGCCCTCGTGCACGCAGTTCCATCCTCGTGGCTCGCTCGTCGGGCCACGCCGCGACTCAGGATTCGTCCTACGGGTCTTCTAGGTCTAGGTCAACATGTCCTGGGTCCTGGAACGGGTCTTCGCTACGTCGTGTGCGCGCACGAAGTCCGTTTCCGCGATAAAAATCAGCCCGAGTGTACAGTGTGGATGACCAGTGCATGCGCGACTTCTCCGCGCTCGCTCGACGAAACATCGTGAAATTTTACGGACATGTGGGCAGAGGTTGTTCCTACGTGCTCATAAAATTTCACGCAAGATGGAGCTCTGTGCGTCGAGTTATGACGCACAGACTGCAGGACGTACACGGGACCGTTCACGGAATCTCGTGCACGCGTGTCCGTGTCCGAAACGTCGCTGAAAAGTCATCGATCTCCAATCCGTCTTCACAAAAGTTTATTGAAATGATATTATCTAAACATCTATGAAGTCAGAATCAAAAAACAGCAACTTTCAATCCTAAGCGGCATTTCGTCGAACACGTGCCGTAAGGGACCGACACGGGCTCGATACCTCCATCAAACGGAGTCGAAATCCCACCAAATTTCGTGGACAAGGCTAGGGAACCTATATGGATGAAAAAATGAAGAAAAACCAGATTTGCAATGGTAGATTAGGGTTTTACCTATTGAGTGTCAAAACTCAATGATCGGGGCTCCTCAGTTATCGTGTCGGCCGATTTCCCTCCAGCAAAACCTTCCGTCTCCACTCCAGAAATGGTCCAGCAGATCCTCCTCTCCTCGAAGATCACAATGGAGTTCGTTTGGGAAGAAACAGACTCCGGATGAAGGAAAAAAGTGTTTTGGAGAGTTGGATCTCTTAGGGTTTCGTTGTGGAGGCTCACAATTTTACAAATGATGAAAAGAGGAGGGGGTACTGCTGTGTTGGGCGGCCAGGGGGTGTCTAGGGGTTAGAGTTTCACTTGGGCCATCTCCTACTCAATTAGAAATGGGCCCAAGTCAAAAAGCTCAAAAGCCTACATGCAAAAAGGCTAAATAAATAATTAAAAGCCTTAAAAAAATAATCTAATGCACAAATTAAATTCTAAAAATAAAATTAAAAAATTCTAATGCATGGTTAGGCCCCTATACAAGTCCACTAGGGTTAAACCAGTTGCTAGCACAATCAAGTCAACATATTCAGAAAATCACACAAGGTCAAAAATGGCTGAAAATCAAATAATCACTCTAAAAATTTACTAATAAAATCTAAAGTAATTCTAATGAAAATAAATCTAACTTCTAATATAGCATTAAGGTTCTAGGTCATGGTTGGCTAAGGTCAACTACCAAGTCACCAGTCTACAATCAATCAAATCACACTGCAATCAATTTAATTAATAAATAGATAAAAAATTCAAATAAAATCATAAAAATTTAAATAAATCAGAATTACTAAAATATACTTGAAATTGAAAAGTGAGTGTGACAAATCTACCCTCCTTAAAATAATTTCGTCCTCGAAATTAAGATGATCCTACTCTTTCTAGGTCAAATCCCCAACAATCATGGTCTTAAGAAACTTATCTAAATCATTCAGTTGGAAAGATATCATACATGATTATGGCAGGTAATCAGTCCGGGGTCTCATATAGCCACTATAGTCATACCAGATCAAAAGTTTAGAAGCATGGAATTTCAGAACCAGAAAGTCTATGTGCCAGACTACATGCGCCGAAGCTTGGACAAAGTACTTCACAGCAAAAATCAACAAATATAGACATTGAAAGAGAACTTTTTATTTAACATATAAAAGTCTATACATGTCTAAGAAAGACTGTGCAAAGGAGAATTTCTACAAAGAAAAGATTCTAAGTCTACAACCAGCAATCAACATGTGCCCTCAGCCAAGCGCATCCCAACATGCACCCTCAGCCAGGCGCATCCCACCATGCGCCCTCAGCAAGGCGCATCCTTTTCAGCAGCTCAGTTATGTGCACCCTTAGTTATGTGCATCCCTTCAGCAGCCCAGTTATGTGCCATCCTTCCAGCCAGGCTCACCTGGCCGAGCAGGACGAGGGTGTCAATTAACCCCCCATCCAAAAGCCAAAGGAAGAGAAGAGCACCGCACTCGACCCGCGGTTAAAGGAGCAGCTTCCAACCAGAATGGGCAACACCCACACAGAGAAGGAGCTCGCCAAAGCTCGAAGAAAACGGTCAGGACACCGCAATTCCGATCTACGGCTCTTCCTGCACAACGAAGACGAGGCCCGAGCATCTCTATCTTTGGATGCAACAGGTACCTTCCATCTGCCTCGGAAGCCCTCGACTCCGACTTTTGGATGTAACAGTCACCTTCAAGTGCATCAATGAAGACATTGCGTCGCATCTTCACCCTCGGGAGCATCTCGTCAACAGAATGCATTCGAGTAAACGAATTCATGTCGGAAGGACGTGAGAGAACGAGAAGCAAACCCTCTCTCCATGCCACTATTTATAGGCCGGGCAGATTAAACCCATGCGCTAAGTGGATGGCTCTCCGAATTCTGTGCAATAAATTTGCATTAAATGGATGAACCGGACGCTTCGAATTCAGCCAAGTCAAAACGTCTATTTAAAGCACTCGAAGAACGTAACAGTTGCACCATCAAAGACGTCTCACGAAGCGGATGCGCCGGCCAAACCGCGCATCATATAGACGCGCCCTTCAACATCAAGCGCATCACACAGATGCGCCCTTCAACATCAAGCGCATCACACAGACGCGCCCTTCAGTATCAAAAGCATCACAGGAGATGCGTCTCCATGCGTCCCCATGCGCCTCGTGGGACGCCAACCGATGCGCCCATTCAGCTGTCCATCGAATGTCATAAATATTAAATGCTGAACTGACAGAGTTGGGAGCACGTCTCCCAAAGTCTGAACAGTCGGCAACTTTTTTAGAAGACGAAGCATCGCCAACGTCAGCATCATCATTACTCCCCTTCGACGGCTACTGCCACGTGGCCACCCAACCATCTCGCATGCGCCTCCGTGGCCATGCGCCCAAACTTGTATATGCCTCAAAAGCTGTGCGCCTCAGACTTTTCACTGATCCCTAAAGACAGAAGGAAAGTCACTGTTACAACTCTGCATGTGCCTCAAAAGCCATGTTCCCCAGACTTCTCCCTGATCCCAAAAGGCAGAAGTAAAGTCACTACTGAAGCTCTGCATGCGCCTCAAAAGCCATGCGCCCAGAATGGTTCGTGACTCCTAAAGGTTACGAGCCAAAGTCTCCTCATGCGCCCAATCCTAGGCGCATCCTACCAGATCATTTCCTCCACCAAATCCGAGATCTCCGAGCCATGGATCGATGACACGTGTCATTTGACTCAACTCATCTAAGATCTTAGCAACAGAAAGATCTTCTTTTCCGCTACGTGCCGGTTTACAACAGCAAAATGAAGAAGTCAACCCCCTCGATCAGGGCGCATCGTCCATGCGCCTCCATCAGCAGTCAACACGTGGCATCCCCGCGTACAGGCATATCCTACATGCGTGTATGAGCAGCCAGCCTGCAAAGCTATAAATAGAGGGATCATTTCCTTCTTACCTACGTACACACACGTACCTACCTACAACGAACACACAGAGACTTCGCACCACCAGAGAGACAGATACAGACACTCAACGTCTTCCTCCTCTCAGCAAGCTCCAGCACCCAGAGCAATCCAGACCTTCAGAGAACCGATAACCGTCGTCAGATCGTCAACAGAGTCAAAGCATTACCACTCACTCTATCGGCACAAGGGACCCAGATTAAACAAAAGTGTACTCTTAGGACTACGTCTAAGTCCTATATTATAACACTGTTCTGTTTGTATTGAAATTTGCAATCAAAGAATTTTAATGGCAAACAAGCTGGCGACTCTGCTGGGGATATCTTTCTCCTCCACCGAGAAAGCTGTGTCGCAATCCGACGACGTGAAGGTGGGCTCCTCCCATAAGATGCTGGTCGTATGCCTCAATCAACAGGCGTATGAGGAGTTCATCTCTGAAGGCAGTACGAGTCATTCGAAACGACTGCCGAAGCCGAAGAAGACCCGCCGAGTCTGGGTGCACAAGGTCGACGCCTCGGGTACCACCACCGAAGGGGATGTGCCGATCCAGCCTTCCCTTCCTGCTGACGTCCTCAACAACTAAGATGCGCCCGCTGGTGCAGCGTATCCCTCGGGAAAAAGTGCGGCTAACCACATTCTCCAACCATCTCCCTCTCAGGCGAGAAAGATGTGTCGACGGAGCAGGGGCGCAGCCAATGCCCCGCACATCACCTCTGATGCGCCACAAAAGGTCTATGTCTTTGACAGACTCACTCACTGTAATATCGAGGAGAATTTGGATTCTGAGTACTATGCGCCCCAGCGGACTGGTACGAAGAAATCCAAGGCAGCACGGGCCATGTGCCCCAAACGTGCTATGCCAGCAGCAAGCCAGAAGCATGCGCTCACGATCATGCGCGCTGCTGATGGTAAGTTGTAGAAGGTCGACTCGAGTACTGCGGCGCCGAGAACGAGCCGACCTTCAAAGACCTTGTCTCACTTGGGCGCATCTACTGCGTACACAACAAAGTCGAGCAAGGCAAATCCAGTGGTCTTGAACTCCCGCACCTCCTCCGGTTGTGCGTTTGAGGTCCGTTCAAGTCACTCCAAATGCTGTGGTTCCCCCACTACTGATCGGGATGCCTGTTTGTTATTAGATCGGGGGCGCAACACTCACTTACCACCCCGGCGCTTGGCCTTGCCACGCGCCTGAAGGGGTACGAAGGTGGCACTCTCCTCCAACGATCTGCGTAACGTGATTACTCACAAGCGTCGATTAGGAGAGTTGACTGACAAGCACGATGCGCCTCTCACGGGGCATACTTGTGCTGTGGTCACCATCAACTGCTGTTGCAAAGCGGCAGTCCCACCAAGGCAGTCGGTGTTCCAGCGGCTGCAATCATCAACACTTCTCCGACGTCGCCTCAGGAAGAAGGTGTCAACAGAAGAAGAACCAACGGTTGCTTCATGAAACATGATCTCCAACTCCTCGTCAGTCCGAAAGACGACTGGCGGTCTCTTCCTCGTCCAAGACCCAGCCGAGGAAAACCAAGACAGCTGTCTCATCCTCCGGAGTGTTCGAAGGCACTCGAGCGAGGAAGAAGTTCTTGGAGGAAGCTGGGGGTAGTCAGACCCTTGTCGAGCCTCCTTCCGAAGACGAGTGTGTCCAAAGCACACTTGGGGCAGATCCTCGAGGCGAAGTCAGCCTCCCAGAAGCCCCTGAAGACGAGGATATCCCCCAGAACATAGCTGGGGGTAGTCTAGCATCTGCGGACCTGAGTTCCGGAGACGAAGAGGCCCT
This sequence comes from Iris pallida, assembly GCA_029216955.1. Lineage (NCBI taxonomy): Eukaryota > Viridiplantae > Streptophyta > Magnoliopsida > Asparagales > Iridaceae > Iris > Iris pallida. The sequence continues at coordinate 57,020 of JANAVB010007729.1, forward strand.
TCAAGACGGAGCTGAGGGTAATCAGGCCCTTGCAGATGCGCCTGTGGTAAATGTTCTCCCGAACATAGCCGGGGGCAGCCCAGACGAAGCTTCAGGAGAGACAACTCCCTTACAAGGGAGTGAGGCCGAGAGTGAGGCCTCAACTCATCCATCTACTCCCGGCCGCGTCATGACAGTAAACGTGACTGAGGCTGATGTCGAGTCTGATGCGCCACCAACAGATCTCGTCTGGCGCATAGATACTCTGAAGGGAGGACTCAAAACCCTCTCTGTCTCCATGAAACACTGACTCAGGCAGTATTTGAGATACGGTCAGCTTTGACCAGGACACCTTCTACCGGTCCCGATCCAGGGGCCAATGGAGAGTCGAGTGTACCCCTTCAACGGGTATCCTCGGACGCAGGTCGCCAAGAAGCACCTCGGACGTCAGAGCCCTCAAATGCTCAACATCCGGTGGTACCACCTTCCCCGACTCCCAGCTCCACGGAAGACGTGGTCGAGATGATCAGGGACCTGCGCGAGCGCTTTGAGTCCAAGACGAGACAAGAAGAGTGCCAGAAAATGGGCATCCCCCAGCCTTATCCCCTCGAGTGGAACAAGGTGGTTTATCCTCCAAAGTATAAACCACAAACACTGACATCATACGACGGGAAGGACTCTCCTTGTCGCTACCTGACGTATTTCCAGTCTCAGATGGAACATCTTCCGAAGGAGGATGCGCTTCTTACCAGCATATTTGTTGGGGCACTGAAAGGAGTGGCGTACGACTGGTACTGCAGCCTCCCCGATAATTCAATATCTTTCTTTGACAACCTGACGCGCCTCTTTCTCGACCGTTTCTACGACGGCGGGAAGGACATGACAATGGCATCCCTTATAGAGATACGCCAGAAGGAGAAGGAAACAGTTCGAGTGTTCATCGAACGCTTCCGACAGGCCTGCTTCAGACTGCCCCCGGGCATGCCAGAACATGCACTTCTCTCCTCCTGCAGCATGAACATGCTGCCTCCAGTCAAGCTCTGGCTCAACTCTACTCCTCCTCCCGACCGGAGCTCCTTGATCATTGAAGCAGAAGCCGCGGAGAAGAAGGCAGCCAACGCTCGTCTTCTGGGAGTTAGTTTCCCTGCCTTCGAGGACAAGGGAAAACGGCATGCAACCAACAACCCCGCACGAGAGGCAAAGGGAAAGCAGGCATTGACTGTCAATGCCTCAAAAGGTGCATCAGTACCTACTCAGAAGCCTCCACTTGCACCAAGGCCGAAGGAGGTTTACTCGTTCAACGACGAAGACACCCTGCAGCTCTTTGAGATACTGAAGCAGGGCGACAAGATCAAGCTTCCGGACCCTAAGCGTCCTGATGAGGTTGGAAAAGTGGACAACCCGAGGTACTATCACTACCATCGGTTTGTCGGACACCCAACCAAGGACTGCTATGTCCTCAAGAACTACATCTAGCGTATGATCAATACGGATGTAATCTCTGTCGACTACGAAGAGAAGACGGTGTCAGCCAACGTGGTGTCACTCCAGTTTGGCACCTTGCCGCTGACTACAACACAGGATGGTGTCGTCCCCATCCCTAAGGCGACAATGGAGGTGGTTAACTTACCACCAATCCGTGACAACGTGAGTGGACTCATCCCACTCACCATATCTCGAGGAGAGATCCTGTGGGTTTATCCCGATCTCGTCTCCGAGGTGACTCAACTGGAGGTACGTCCTACCTCCAAGTCCAAAGACAGGAAGATCAAGTCTTGCCTCATGGTCTCTTCTTCAGCGGAAGAGGCACTTCTTGTGCAGACGCGTTCACAACTGAACGCCCAACCCGACGAAGCTACCATCGATGTGGTGCCTCCTGGCACCGTCCCTGCTGTCCAGGACGAGGGCCCATCTAAGCCCTCAGCAGCCAATAAATAGAAGCAGATAGAGGCCCGCTTCGATAGGCCTCTACGAAAAGAGAATACTTCGGGGCTAGCCAAGCCCCACAACTTCGACATACTGGCGCAACTCGCCAGTACTCCTGCCCGCCTATCTCTGTTCGAGCTCCTCCGGCTTTCTAAAGACTCCCGAGAAGCTCTCTGCGAAGCTCTGAAGGATGCTGAATCCTTTTTCAGTCAGGTCAAGCAGATTCAGATCGATCCGGGGTCTTCCCTCAGCATCATCCCGAAGACGCTGCTCTCAACACTGGGGATCCCAATGTACCGACTGGCGCCCTCCAACACAACAATCAGTGGTTTTAACGCCAGCAAAAGCAAACCGCTGGGCAAAATACGACTAAAGTGCCACATCGGTAACCTCAGAACCGAGGTCACTTGTTACGTCGTGGACGCTGAAGTCAACTACAACATTCTGTTGGGTCGCCCATGGCTGCACGAGTACATGGTGGTGCCATCCACGCTCCACCAATGTATGAAGTATGTATCCACCAACAACGTCATCCGTACGGAGTTCGCGGACATCGATCCCTTCAAGGGGATTGAAGCCTACTTCACCGATGCCGACTTATACAAGTCACATGACGAGGAGGAGGCCAATGACGCTGATGACGAAGCAGAAACGGCAGCAGAGCTGGACATGGAGCCTGAGGTCACTCCCGATGCTCCTTTGAAGATCCGACTCAAAGGCAAACCGCCTCATAAGTTGCCCCCATGAGCATTAAGCTATCCGGGAAAGCACCAGCTGCTCCTGAAGCTCCCCTGAAGATACGGCTCAAGGGAAAGCCCCCTCAAACATCGGCTCCCCTTGTGGCAAAACTAAAGGGGAAGGCGCCAGTCACTGGAGGCGCAGCGGAGGCACCTCTGAAGGTGCATCTTAAGGACAAGCCGCCGCCATCCCAGCTGCCAGAGAAGGCCCATGTAGTCCTCTCGGACACCCAAATCAACGCTGCGGTGGACCCTCCCGATCCTACTCAAGTGCTTACAGATGAAGAACTGGGGGAATATATCTCGGCCGATGTAGATGCCCCATCCCTCGACAATGTAATCCCACGGGATAAAATCTCGCATTTCATCAACAATAGAGTGTCTTTTAATTATTCTAGCCTTCCACATTGGAATGCCATGTATACATTAGATCACGCTATACGGTCGTTGCAAACACAAATAACGACCGTCCATCATGTAAATCGAGTAGTCCCGTCCCAAGGGGTCTGTTACATAGTCCCACCTCGGAGTCAAGACGAAGAATCCATCATCTTTGGCAAGGTCGAGCGTCATCAAGACCTCCCGTCACTCGAGCCAGAACCAGATGCCGGCAGAATACAACTCTATCGGTACACGGACAAGGCAAAGTACCTCATCCAAAAGATGGGTTACAACCTAAAAAGCGGCAAAGGCCTGAACTACAGCAAAGGTCGACGTCTCCCTCTCCGGCTTCCAACACCTAAAGGAAAGCCGCAAGACTATTACAACAAAACTCGACGGGGGGTAGGCTATGTCACGCCGCCGTCAACTCCAGAGACTTCAGACGCAGAGGAAGTTGAACCTTCTCACTCATCCGAAGCGTCAACGTGGGATTCCGATACCAATATCGGATCTGTCTTCAAGAGAGTGCTGTCAGCCAACATGACATCTGCACAATCTCAAGAAGAAGAAGGCGAAGACTAAGCGCCGGAATTCTTCGAAGAAGAACCCTGGGCTCAACGCCTGGGACAACAATGGGAGTCTCGTTTTGAATTACGTAAACCTCCCATCGAAGACAAAGTCGAACAGATCGACCTTGGGGATGGATCTTCTTCCAAACCCATCTTCGTCAGCAAAAGCCTAAAAGGAGAAGACCGAGAATCTTTAATCCAGCTGGCTAGAGAATATATCGACGTCTTCGCCTGGAGCTACGAAGATATGCCGGGACTTGATCCCCAGATTGCGATGCATATGTTGAACATCTTGCCTGATGCCAAGCCTATCAAGCAACCACAGTGGCGCTTCCGTCCGGACATCATGAATGCCATCGATCAGGAGGTAGACAAACTTTTGACTAGCGGCTTCATCCGTGAAGAGCAACACCCAGATTGGGTAGCCAACGTCGTCCCCGTCACCAAGAAGAATGGGAAGATACGAGTCTGTATCGACTTCAGAGACCTCAACTTTGCTTGTCCGAAGGACGAATTCCCGCTTCCAATCACCGACGTGATGATCGACAACACATGTGGCTTCGAGCGCATGTCTTTCATGGACGGGTATTCGGGCTACAACCCGATCAAGATGTTCTCCGATGACGCAAAACATACGTCATTCAGGACTCCAAAAGGTGTTTTCGGCTACACAGTGATGCCCTTCGGCTTGAAGAATGCTGGTACGACATACCAACGTGCTATGAGCACCATTTTTCGTCAGCATCTTCGCAAGACAGTCGAATGCTATGTTGACGACATCGCAGTCAAGAGCCGTCTTAATGGATATCACCTGCAAGACCTCAAGACAGTCTTCGACCTCATGCGGGCGCATCAACTCAAGATGAACCCCACTAAATCCTTCCTTGGGGTTTCGAGCAGAAAGTTCTTGGGATTCATCATCACGGCGAAAGGCATTCATGTCGATCCCGAGAAGTCCAAAGCAATTCTTGATATGGACCCTCCGAAGAATCTTCGAGAACTTCGAATCCTACAGGGACGTCTGGCATACATCCGGAGGTTCATAGCAAACCTTTCCGGCAAATGTCAACCCTTCACCCAGCTCATGAAGAAGGAAGTCTCTTACGTCTGGACAGAGGAATACCAAAAGGCTTTCGACGACATCAAAGCCTACCTGACGAGCCCTCAAGTCATGGTGGCACCCGTCGTCGGCAAACCATTCCTACTCTACGTCCGTGCCATGGATCATTCCCTCGGCGTCCTGCTGGCTCAGAACAGCGACACAGGCTATGAGCAAGCAATCTACTACCTCAGCCGAACTCTGATTGGGGCCGAACACCGGTACAACCCCGTTGAAAAGGAGTGCTTGGCTCTGGTATTTGCCATCCAAATGACTAGTCATTATGTCTCGGGCCAGACAATTCACGTCATTTTTCGAGTCAATCCGCTCAGGGTCCTCATGACGAAGCCAGGATCACTGAACTCCCGGCTAGCCACATGGGCGATCTTGCTAACGCCATACAACATGGTGTTCGTTCCACAGAAGGTTGTTAAGGTTCAAGCTCTGGCCGACTTCTTAGCTGCACACCCCATCCCAGAGTCCTCAAGACTCTATGAAGACATGCCGGATGAGGTCCAAGAATCAAATATTATCGAAAAAAGCTCCGTCTGGCAGATGTTTTTTGATGGCGCTTCAAGAACAGGCCCTAAAGGCCAAATTGTCGCAGGGGGGGTGGTATTAGTCTCCCCGATCAGCTGGTCATCCAGCGTGCTTACTCCCTTTCGAAGCCGTGCTCCAACAACGTTGTCGAGTACAACACACTTATTATGGGGCTCCAGCTAGCACAACAGCTGGGGGTAAATCATCTGGAAGCCTACGGCGACTCGAAGCTCGTCGTAAATCAGATCAGAGGACAATACGAGATTCGCCATGAAGATTTGATCCCCTACCATGAAGTTGCATTGAACATCATTTCAACCTTCACTGGGTTCTTCATCGAACACGTACCTCGTCTACAAAATCTAGAGGCCGATGCTCTGGCTGGCCTCGCAGCCTCTTTGGCGGCACCCCTCGGAACTCAACACTACATCACGGTGGTGGGTCAAGACTTGGTCTGCCCTAAAAATAACCTACGCTCACAAGTGGCTCACGCCATGTCAACGGGTGCCGGTGTTAACGTCCGAGATTGGAGATTTTCGTTCATCGACTTCGCTGTCTACGAAATTCTCCCAGAGGACCCGAAAGAAGCTATCTCGGTCAGGAGACGCTCTCTTCGATTCTACTACGATACGGCTACTAAAATGCTGTACCGATGCTCCTACGATGGACTTCTCCTTCGATGTTTGTCTAACGAAGAAGCAGCCGAAGCCCTTCGAGAAGCTCATGATGGAACCTGCGGGGCCCATCAGCCCGGTCCTAAGTTGCAGGATCGACTGCGACGCATGGGCTATTACTGGCCAACCATGGCCGCTGACGCTGTTGAATATGCTAAGAAGTGCCATGCGTGCCAGCTTCATGCAGACTTCATTCATACACCGTCTGAACCACAACATCCTACAGTCGCCTCCTGGCCCTTCGAAGCTTGGGGAATGGACATTGTGGGACCAATCACCCCTCCTTCATCGAGAGGATACCGCTTCATCCTAGCAATCACCGACTACTTCTCCAAATGGGCAGAAGTAGTTCCTCTGGCAGAAGTGAAAAGCTCCAGGGTGATCAGCTTCATCAAGCACCACGTCATCTACCGTTTCGGGGTACCCCGGAGGATCATCCACGATAATGGTCCTCAGTTCATCAGCCATGTCTTCAGCCGATTCTGTGACAAGAATCGTATTCAAAACGTGGCATCAACCGCCTAAAATCCGGCAGCAAACGGATTAGCAGAGGCGTTCAATAAAACTATTGTCAGGCTACTCAAAAAGGTCGTGTCATCTAACAAATGCGACTAGGATGAAAAGCTTGACGAATGCCTTTGGGCCTACCGCACAACGGTACAGACCCCGACATGCAACACACCATTCTCCTTGGTCTACGGAGCGAAGCGGTACTGCCTCTCGAGATTCAGATACCCTCACTCCGCGTAGCAATCGCAAACCAACTCACAGAAGAAGACAATCAACTTCATCTTCTGCGGGAACTGGAGGCACTTGACGAAAAGCGTCTTCTAGCTCAACAACGTATCAAACTCTACTAAGCCCGTATATCACAGGCTTTCAACAAGAAGGTCAAGCAGAGGACTTTCCAAGTTGGCGACCTGGTTCTGGCAGTCAGGAGGCCGATGGTGTTGACTCACAAGACACCAGGAAAGTTCGAGCCCAAGTGGGAAGGACCTTTTATCATAGAGACGGTATACTCAAACGGTGCTTACCGCCTCGCCAAACCCAATGGGGACTTGTTCATGATGTCCATCAATGGCAAGTTCCTAAAGAAGTACTACTCTTGACATCTTTTCAGACATGTACTTCCACTCCACGAAATCATACGCTTCTGAAACCCAGCTGTTCCGTGGCATCCTCCAGTAGAAGAACAACCACGTCCACATCACCTCTGAGTTGTTCCCCTACGCCCTACAAAGCGGAATCTTACACCCCGTAAGACTATGCTATACTTCATGTTTACCACGTCTACATTACCTCTGAGTAAACATCCCGTACAGACAGCCCCCGCGTTGCCGTACATCGATCGCAGAACTTCCACGTCCATATTACCTCTGAGTAGTTCCGTGCATCTCCCAGAGTCATTCCTACCACGTCCATAAAAACCTCTGAGTAGAAAGATTCCATCATTTGAATCCCATATTTGCCACGTCCACATTACCTCTGAGCAAATACATTGGGTCCTTCAAATATTATCTGTACCTAAAACCAAGGTATGCAAAAGATAATTGGTCCACACAAATCATCAAAGTTCATGACAACAAAAATGAACAAATCGCAGAAAATGGTGTACTTCTTTATTTCTAGAAAACGATAGTAAAGGATTACACTATCCCCAGCAAGAGTTGCAAAAATACAAAAAGCAGAGACTATAAGCCCTAAATATCCCCAGGGTTGGCGGAAAGCTCTGCAATTCGGCGTTTCAAATCTGCCGCCCGAGTCTCCACAGTCGCCAAGACTCGACGTTCAGCTTCTTGACGCATCGTTTCAACAGCCTTAGCAGAAGTTTTATTCTCGTGCTTCTCATCAAACTGCTGTCTCTGCTGAGCCAAGGTAAGAGCTCGGAGAGTGAAAGCTGCTTCCTCCTTCTTGAATGCGCTCTAATTCAGCGTCCAATAGGAGTCGGGTCCGCTGGTCCTCAAGGCGGCGTATCTGCGCGTTAATCCGATATCAACATCTAACGCAGCTCGCGTCTCCAATGTCTCCCGCGTAGACTGAGATAATCGCTCCACTGCAGCTTCAGTCTCAGCCACTTCGCGTTCCCAGACACTCACTGTGGCCTGGTAGGAAGACTCAGTCTCGGCGAGCAGCTTCTCCTTCTCTGCATCTATCAAGACGGAGAGGTCATTTCGCTGGATGCGCTCTAATTCGGAAAGTCGCTGGTCCAACTCAGCCACCATGGCTTCCAGAATGACGGCCATATGATCGTGGCCCTGATGAATACGGATCAAGTTGATATGAGGCAGTGCCAGAGTTCTTGCTGTCGTAAAGCTCCCTTTGGCATCCATCACTGCCGACACCCCCTCTGCAATATTTTGTACACTGCCTCAACGATGAATTTCATATTCATCTGCGTCCGCCAGCACCTGCGGCGTCATAGCAGGGGTTGGAGGAGCTACTCCAGTCGGCAGACCGGAAGAAGACCCGCCGACCTCAACCTGCGAGGTTGGAATCTCGGTATCAATAGGCTCTTCATCAACAGGGGCCTGACTACTAGCCCGAGGAGCCAAGGGAACAGAAGAAGTCGGAACAGGCGTCAAAATAGTACCCCAAGTGGAAGAAGCAATAGAGGGTTCCATCACACCCTTACCCTTCCCAAACTCGGAAGTACCACCGACGTCAGTGGCCACCTCTCCAATACCCAACCTGCCATCAACAACCAATACTTTCCCTGGCAGAACGGAGAGATCAACACTTACCTCCTGGCTCGTCCCTGAAGTCAGGACCGCCATACGGGTCTCTTCATCAAATCCCTCTACAGGGACAGGATCTGTCGTTACCTCCTGATTGGTAGCCACCTCAGCTCCGCCGCTGAGCCTGGGGTAGGGCTCGGCAATGATGCAGCCGACCTCCCCTCATCATAAAAAGGAGGGGAATCAACCCCTCCTCTGTTTCAATCACATCTGTTGCCCCCGCAACAGGCTCTTGTAACTCTGGAGCGACATCATCCAAAGGCGACGAACTCCACCCCACTTCATCACCAGGAAGCCTCGTGTCTGCTGGACCCTCGGCATCCAAGGCCCCAGTCGCGGCCTTTATCATCTCGAAGCTGTTGCATCCTCAGCTTCCCTTCTGACATAATTCGGGGACGTTGGAATCTCTACGATAACAACATCCTCCGGATTCTTCTTCAGAGCAGACATCATAGTCGGCGGGATGCGCACTTCAAACGAACCTGCCATCTCCTTTGGCCTGCTCCCACCAAACTTTGGAGTACGAGGTTTTCTTTTTAGCGGCTCCTATACAAGGGGAAACATTGATTACATGAAATGTTGAACCCAAACCAGACTATGTGGGACATCCTTACCTCTGCAGATGCTGAATCCGATGACACCGTCGGTGATGATGTCTTCTTTAGCTTCTTTGACGCAGGAGATCCAGCCCCTGCATCTGCACGTTATTTCGGTTGGTCAACCGAAGGGTCAGTGTGACCCCCTGGGGATGCGATTGGGGCACCATGATGACCTACCCCTGGTGGATGGTATGATCGAGCCCTAGCCGATACATGCCCAGTCACCGCTAACGGGGTGCCTGCAACGAGACTCGTCTTCCTATCATACCGGGAAGGCACGACAGCCATAACGCAGTAAAACTTGGCGGCCGAGTAAAGAATGGGCAGTCGCAGATCATGGGCAGGCAGCGTAAAGCGAGCTCCGGTACATCCAGCATTATAGTAATGCCAAGCTCGTGCACCATCAAGCAAACTTCCAACATATCCCAGGGTGATACTGGGATTGTCCAACATCAGCTGCGCATAACCGAATTGACGTGCAAAGCGGCTCTGTAAATACAGTTCCAGAAAGCACTGATTCCTGTTCCAGTACACCAGGTGGGATGGCCGAATACTTTGCAACCAGCGGAATCCCCACGGAGGCAGAGCGGTGGCATCCTCACCTGAATCCCATAAGTGTTCGTTGGCCTCAAAACCCAAGAAGATCGGACCAACTTTGGTGATCTTCCATCCCTGAAGATGGGATAAAACCCTTCTGCAAACAGGAACGCCAGTGTGCGACCAACTCCTCTGGTGGAAACGACGGAGAAATGCATCTCCGGCCCTGTAGTCTTCTTCTGAATCCGGACTCGTTACATTGGGATGGTGTAAAATTAACCACCCCCATCAAATAGTGAAACGACAGTTCAGTACGCGGAAGTTATCTTTTTGACCCCGGTCATGAATCACATTTCCCGCGAACTCGCGTAAACCTCGCAGTAAATTACATACCATTGCGGGGAGTAGAGCCAAGCGCCGGCCAAAGACCAACTTCACAGCTAGCAGGATCAAGTGCCGGGTCACTCTCTCTACAGAGCCGAATCCGCCCGGGAAGACATAATCCCGAAGCCAAACCATAAGATACGCGACCAATACTGCTTTCGACGACATTCGATGAGCAAGATGCCAGAAACAGCTGTAGGAACGTTCATCAGACTGCTGGTCCTCGTTCTTCCGGGGATTCTTCTCATCTAACCTGCTCATCTCAGAGGGCACTTCGCTACGAGAGAGCGCCGGCGGAGTGGAGAATTGTGAGGGATCCCCCTTGTCTTGCCTAAAGACGTAATCTCTCCAAGCGGTCACATGAGGCTGCAATCCGCACTTGTCCCTCTTCTGCATATAGTAATGATGACTCGCCACTTCCTTAAAGACGGCCGTCATCTCCTCCGCCTTGTCCCCCAGGACTTGAAACTCTTCGTTGGTCGAAAAATACTCTTCATAGGGTTCCGATCCCCAAGGGAGCTTTAATACCTCATACATCTCATGAAGTGCGAGCCCTAACTCCCCCACCGGAGTAAAAAAGGTCCCGGTATGGATATCAAACATCTCCAAGAGTGCGAGGAACATATGCCTGTTAATGTCAACACCTGCCTGGGTGGCACGAATCGTGGCAGTCAGCCCAATTTTTCGGAGCTCAGTCTGGAACCGTGACAAAACCCAGAGTGTCAGTTTATCCTATTTGGAAAGGTAATGACACCAACCCTCTACCCGAAACTCTCCTTTCGGGTATGAGCATTCCATCAACAGCATGCGATGTGCAAAAGTCAAGGCACTATGAGCAAATGTATTAAGGGGAACATCACTGTAAATGCTTCCAGGGCGTAGAGTCCGCCAAGTGAAAGAAGACCCAGACCGCACTGCGGTCAAAGTATCTTTCTGATCGGAGGTTGAATCAATTTTGATGATGACAGTCACCGCCCCTCCTGAGAGGGAGTAAGATCCCAAGACATCCTCCTCTTAGAAGCAAGACGACAGAAGGCCGTCAGAGGCCATTGACGT
>JANAVB010007730.1:0-49414 GCA_029216955.1 Iris pallida
GCACGATTAGCGGGAAGTCGTCGCAGGTTGTCGGTAGTCCGTCACTACTGACAACAAATTTATTCTGTCGCTAAAATACCGTCGCCAATTAACTGTATTTTGGTAGTGATCTCGAGCGGACGATCCCAAGATCTTCTGCACGTATTCCTTCCTCGAGTTGGACGTCGTGTGGGCGACAATCTTCCAACCTTTTTTCTCTTTAGCAGCCTCTTTTTTTTCCTTACGTGAATCACGAATTTAGAGAAAGCTTCAGATTTCTATCGGTCATTTGGCGGTCAGAGAATAGAGGTAATATATAGGCTACGACAGGGACCATGAGGAGAAATTAGGGTTAGGCCTCCTAACAAATCAGGATATCCGTGTTCAGCCCGAACACACAATCCAGGCCCATTAACAATAGCTCAGTCCACTAATAAGCTATTGTTGCACTACCTCCCTAATCCCAAATTATGTTTGTGGACTCCTTTTATTATATGCTCATTTGGCTCCCCATGTTAAGATATCGAATGTTCGTCGATCAAATTAAATTACTGACAACTATATTGATTCGACATCTTTTTTCCTTAAGTGGTATACCGCTCAACTTTATTTGTCATGTCGGATATAATCCACCTGCAGGGTTTACATGACAATCCTTATGAGATTTTTATGTCATGACCTACACCCAGAGTAAGAGAACAAGTGCGAAACAACGTCCCAGCCTACGCCGCAGAAGAACGGCGTAGAACACTGTCTAGGTCTACTATCCATCAATAGTTATATATTAAAACCTGTCGAGAATGGTCAACTACGAATGAGGACAAGCAATGACAATAATATACTCAAATCACAAACTCTAAGAATGAAAGATAATACTGAAAGATAAAGACAACAAGACTTATAAATATCAACCTGAAAATCCAACACAGAATAATACAAGTCCAAAATCTGAGTCAACAATCTCAAAACAAATAACTAACAAATAATAACAAGCCAAAGTAATCTGGAGACAAAGTCCAGTACTATACTAAAACCAGCTAAACTATACCAAGGCATCATCTGCTAGAGCCAGCCCCTGCTGCACTAAGATCTCCAACTCTATACCAACCACGTCATGAGGACCGTAATAGGTAGGACACTCCTCCTCGTCATCTGTAATATTTTCAACATGTCCAATCAGGACGAAAATGAGTACAAAATCTCAAACAACAGTTCTAGTTAGACAATATTGAAAATGTAGCAGTAGATAGAGAGAATATACTAGGTAAAGTAGAACGTACATGCATCCTGGCAGGGTATATCAAAACTGTAAATGAGAAGGATAAGAGAACAATGTATAACATGTACGAGAATATCTGGAACTACAATCTAGGTGAGTTTAGCACTAGTTTTAACATGTGATCGGCTTAGAACTTGATATAATATTTGGCCTGACTAATTACGTGAGTGTATGATTAACACTATTATATGAATATAAGGGTGATACAGTGATGATACAAATGCTGATACAGTGGGGTATTGATCACATATCTACGCTAACACCCCCATCCCTGACTAGTATAGTGGATCCAGTCATGACACATCATGACACGTATTCTCTGAGGAGGTCGCAAGCCTTCGCAGGAATCGTATCTATACAATGAACAATGAACAAGGAAGACTTGCACAGTGTGTATATATATATATATATATATATAATATATATATATATATATATATATATATATATATATAAGAGGAATAACATCTTATGACGGGATCCAGACAAGTACCAATCCGTGTGAACCATGTGTCAGGAGAACAAGGATATCTATACTAAATACTATAAATAAAGATGATATCATAAAACAGAAATATTATCAGAGAATGTACTCGCTTGGTACCCTGAATGACTGATGAAAATAGATGTCTGAATTGGAGTCTCAAAATCCTAGTTAAAGCAATTACAGGTTATGATGTATTCAGAAATAAGGTAAATAAAGTATACGATGCAATCTACATGATTTCTAAGTCAATCTAGGTCAAAGTCAACTCTAAGTCAAACCTTATCAACTGTCTAGGTCAAACTAGGTCAACTAGTCAATTTGGTCAACTAGGAGTCCAACTTGGTCACCCTCTAGTCTATCTAGGTATTCCCAAATAAAACTCATCTATATACATATACTACCATATAATGTAATACCTTAACATTATCCTACCCTATGCATTACCTTAACTTACACCTATAACTTTACCTACATGTACTTTATGTCCAAATCCTTACCTACATTTGTTTACATATTCCCTTACCTCTCTACTTATGTGTCAGTCAAAAATTGGTACTCACACACCCTAACCACCAGTCCAACTAAACTGGATCCCTATTATTTTAGTTCTCAACTGAACCCTAAACTCCCCATTCACTCCACTGCTCCCACATTTTACTCTAACATCTGAGACAAACTACAACCTGGGACTGAACTGGAAAAAAAAGGCTTCCCTTTACTCTAGTGACATCCACTCACATCCATAAAACCCTATTCCTCAACTGACTGAATTTTGAACCTCCAACTGAACTTCACTTCAGTTCAAATCTCCCCCTTCCCTCTAAGATACAAGCCTACACTCAAGTGTTCACACCCCTCTCTTCACTCATACACATCCTTTCTCATACAGCCCCTCCAATTGATGTATGCCTCTCCTCTATTACTAACATACCCATATATACATACACAATATACTTAACACTCCTACATCATATATATATATGCAATAGATATATATATCTACTATCCTATAAGATACATTACTATATACATATAACATATATTTGTGAATTAACCTCTAACTAAAATATATGGGAAACAAGTATCAAAAATCAAATAGAACTAATCACCTGAAAACCAAAACTCTGGAAACCAATTTGAAAACAAAACAACCCAGGTTTATATAACTAAACTCGTTTTGAAACCAAATAACAGTATCAGTCCTAAACATTTGAACCCAATACAAAATGAAAACCAAAACAAAACATGAAACCCAATCCTTGAAAACCACTATGAAACCTAGGTAAATGTGTAAACTCAATTTGAAATCCCCAATCGAATTTTTGACTTTTAACTAATTTTTAAACCAAATAACAGCATGTATCAGACCAGTAGCAAACGAACCCAAAAATCTATTTTAAAACCAAATAATTAATTATGTCAGGTGGGGGGATGTGTATCGACACTGGGGGGTCAATTCATGTCTTCTCAGTGTCATAAATGTGTCCACAGTATGTCCCAGCACCTGGTCGAATTGGTGCCAGAGACAGTGCAATACACTGTCTCGTGCATACGTGTCGGCTCATCCAGGGACACGTGTGTCCACTAAGACACCAAGTGGTGGTGTTGAATGGGTAGCCTAGGTCTAGGTCTAGGGTTAGGGTAGCCTGAATCGTGTCTAAGTTGTGTCGTGTCCAAGTTTAGAACGCGTATCAGTGGGCTCATATGCGCGCGTGTGGGTGTGTGTGTGACCCGTACAGTCGAGATTTCTCCAAAACTACTCGATGAAATTGCCTCACATTTGAGGATCAACCTGTCAGAGAGTGCCCCTACGTGCCCATGAAGTTTCATGGCATTTGATGCCGTGTCATGTCCTGTAGGACACGCGAGCAGTAGGGGAGCACAGTACTCCCCTGTGCTGTGTCCAACAGCAGGTTCGTATCCAATTTTGGACACGAACAGGGGTTCAAAACCAACTCAGTCTATCATAAATTAAAACCCCACCTATTAGGCTACCCAAATCTGTAATTTGTTTCGAATTTGGTTAACATGCACTCCATTTGGGCATTTCACCAAACACCTTTATCTACCCTCCGATACGTGTCCGATACTCATATCAAACGGACACAAAATCCAACTAAACTTGGGCTACACCTAGGGGAACCCTAAATGAATGCATCTATAAAGAAAATCATGATTTTAATAGGTATAAATAGGTTTACCTATTGAGAGTTGGAATCTCAATGTAAAGAGCATAGTATCGATATTTTCCCTCAATTTGCAACGGTCCCGAAGCTTCCAACCCTTGCTAGCTATCCATCAATGGCTTCTACTACCGTAGGAGAGTCCAATGCAAAAGACTAGGCTCAATTTGGAGTTGAATTGATAAAATAGGGTGATTTGGGGAAGAACACTAAACTAGGGTTTCTATTTGAAATGAAAAGAGACAAGGGCTATTAAATGTGATACTTATAGGAGGTGGATACTATGTTGTGGCTGGCCAAATAGAAATTAGGGTTAGGTTTAGATGTAGATGGGTGGCTAAGGCTTCTCCACATAAATTCAAGTCCATTCATTGGTCCAATTTAGTCCTAAGGCTTTCTTTCTACAAATATCTTAAGGAAAATATCCTACTACAATAATATCTAGATATTACTAACCTTGTCATTAAGTTCCTAACCTTCTAACTAAACTTCCATGAACATCATTAGCATCTAGGTTAAGTCAAAACTAAGTTAGTCTCTAATAAATAATTAGCACCATAATAATCAATCAAAATTTATTTTCACCAATAAGTCAAAAATGACCAAAATACCCTTAGGCTAAAAGGTAGTAATTAGTTAATCTAATCACATGGGTTAGGCCTCCATGTTCATGGTTAGTCTCTTGGCTAAGCAGCTCTAAGGTTACACTAGTCAAAGAACAAAATCACAAAACACTAATTTAATGATATTAAAATAATCAAAATCACTAATAAATCAATAACATGATTTAAACCTATTATTAAATAATCAATTTTACAAAAGTTTAAAATTATCCTCATTTTTGAAAAACCGACAGTTACACCTTAAGGGGACATTATCAACCCGATGTATCGGGACATGGATTCCATTTATATTCAACAACCCATCATACATACAATGTTATTACCCAATTCATAGAGGTTGTTGACCCATAATGAATCTCACTCTTTCATGAGTCAAAGTAATGCATACTGCATATACAAGTCTGTTATTATATCCGGATTAAGAGCACAAGCATCCATAATAACAGAGGTGTTTGTTCACTTATGTAGTCAGCACAAAGAGAAGAACCTCAAGTGGTCCTGTTCAATACACACAGAGTATACTAGTGTAAACCTATAGTCAAGATAGACTAATACCAGATCACACTACAACCTTTCCAATAGATTGTCCAAGTCCATCTAGGTTGTGAACTATTTATATACTCCATAGGTAACTGATAATAAGATCTTCTGTGTGACAACACGCACCATATTATCTATAATATAGAATATCAGACATTTGCATTAACACTTGCAACAAATACAATATGCAAACATTTTTCCATATGATTCTCATTCAAAATTTAAGAAAATAAGGTTACTACAAAAGTGATGCTTTTAGTATATAACCCTAACAATCTCCCACTTATACTCAAAGCATTGCTTTTCAGTATACTATTACAAATCTTCCACTTATACTTAAAGCCATGCTGCTACACATCTGACTCTCATTCCCTCAACATGACTATCAAAAGCCTTAGCTGGTAAGCTCTTTGTAAAGGGATCAGCTAGGTTGTCGACTGATGCTATGTTGATCACAGCAACTTTTCCTTTCTTTACGAAATCTCGTATCGGGTGGTACTTGCGCTCAATGTGTTTACATGTCTTATGGGCTCGTGGTTCCTTCGAGTTTGCAAATACACCACTATTATCACAATAAAGTATAATAGACTTAGGCAAACTAGGTACCACATCCAAGTCCAACAGAAAGTTTCTGAGCCAAACCGCTTCTTTGGCTGTCTCAGAGGCTGCCACATACTCGGCTTCCATGGTGGAATCAGTAATATATTTTTGCTTGATACTCCTCCATACAATGGCTCCACCTTCCAAAGTAAACACATAACCTGAGGTAGATTTCCTGGAATCCCTATCTGATTAAAAATCTGAGTCTGTATACCAAGAAAACTAAACTATCTGCCTGGTAAACTAGCATATACTCTTTAATCTTTTTCAGGTACTTTAAAATATGCTTTACGGCAGTCCAGTGCTCTTGTCCTAGATTAGACTGATATCTGCTGACCATACCTATGGCAAAGCAAATGTCTGGTCTCGTACATAGCATTGCATACATTAAGCTTCCTACTGCTGAAGCATAAGGAACTGCTTTCATGTTCTCTATCTCTTTAGGTGTCCTCGGACACTGCTCCTTTGATAGAGCAATTCTATGTCTAAAAGGTAATAAACCTTTCTTAGAATTTTGCATACTAAAACGAGTTAGTACAGTATCGATATAGGAAGCTTGGGATAAGTCCAACATCCTTTTCTTGTGATCTCGTAGAACCTTGATCCCAAGGATGTGACCTACTTCTCCCAAGTCCTTCATATCAAACTGTTTGGATAACCATACCCTTACATCAGATAACACATTCACATTGTTTCCAATGAGCAAGATGTCATCCACATAAAGTACTAGGAATACCACCACGTTTCTGTCACACTTTTTATATACACATGACACTACTAAAATATGCTCAATTGGCGACATATATTTAGCGACATTCGATTAACATCACTAAATTGTGTTCATTAGCGACATTTTGTCTAAACGTCGCTAATAGTCTCTACTAGCGACGACCTAAGCGACGTAATAACGACGTATATTAATCACATGATCTAGTCGTCGCGAAACGTCGCTCTGATGTCGCTAATAGCGACTAACTTAGCGACGGTATTATTAGCGTCGCTAAATTCTAATTATATCCCCCCACCGATTCATTTTCCCCAATTTTACTCTCTCTCTCTCTCTTCTCCCCCCTCCGACGCTCTCACTCTCTTCGGCGCTCTCACTCTCTCCGGCGACTCTTATTTTCTCCGGCGACTCTCCTCCCTCTCCGGTACGTGACTCTTCCCTCCCTCTCTCTCTCTATCTTTCTCTCTCTCTCTCTGGCTATTTTGGTTGTTGGTGGTTGGGGGGGTGCGGGTGGCTCGGGGGGAGGTGCAGGGGGGATGCGGGTGGTTGGGGGGTGAGTGGGGGGTGGTGGCTGGGGGGTGGGCCAGCGGGGGACGAGGGCGGCTGGGGGAGGGGAGCTAGGGTTACGATTTATTTCCTTTCATTTTACTTTCTCACTCTCTCTCCTCCCCCCCTCCGGCGCTCTCACTCTCTCCGACGACTCTCCTTCCTCTCCGGTACGTGGTACTCTTCCCCTCCCTTTCTCTCTCTCCGATTGTTTTGGTTATTGGTGGTTGGGGGGTGCACGTGGCTCGGGGGGAGGGGCAGGGGGATGCGGGTGGTTCGGGGGTGAGTGGGGTGTGGCTGGGGGTGGGGCAGGGGGGACGAGGGTGGATGGGGAAGGGGAGCTAGGGGTAGGGTTCGGGTTAGGGGTAGGTATGTGTGTGCGGCTGGGGAAGGGGAGCAGGGGGGAGGGAAGGATTAGGGTTCGGGTTAGGGGTGGTGTAGGAGGGCTTGGTCAGGGGCACCGATAGTACCAAAAAATCTGATAATTTAGTAATAATTATTTATTTTCCAACACCAAAAAATGTGATACTCCGATTCGAACGCACCGATAGTGCCAATATTTGTAACAAGTAGTTTTGTTGGTTAGTTAATTGGTAACATGGTGATCAGGACATATAGTCCCAGCAGCCACTCGACTGGCGAGACAGAAACTATGGTACGACATCGTGATCAGGACATAGTCCCTGCAGCCATTCGACTGGCGAGGCAGAAACTATGTAGCCGTAGATAAAGTTGACTGTCCTCCGACCCTCATCCCTCGGCAATGATGAAATGACAACCTATCACTATATCTTATATAGTAGTAGATGATGTCTTAGTATTACATTATGTGAGTTCATCTTGATTCTGTTACATTCTTCAGATACTAGATACGATAAGAACATATACTACACCATATGTACAGAACATAGATGATTCACACTAATGTATGCTAGAATGAATTTTGGGTTTTGTTCTGAGCCATCCGTTCTCACACTTGGCAAAAAATCAAATTTTTTATACTTTATCTGCTTTCGAAAATGTACTCAAATTACGTGATGGTTCCTTTAGTTAGCTTGCTTATGTTACAATTATATTATTTATGAATATCGATCTTACCAGATGGCACCCATGACCCGAGGAGCGGCACGTCGTTTGAGGGAAACAGTGAATGCTGAAGTAGCTCATCCTACTGTTAAGGAGGAAGTGGCACCGGTAGCTAGTGAGACCGGGAGTTCTATTCATGCAGCACTTGCAATGGACTACATCTCTCCTGCCGCCGTCGATCCCACTTATTCGAGGTGGTTGCATGATTGTATCACTGAGCGTTTGTGTGAGCTGCGTGGTTATCATTAGCTATTAGTACTTATTTGTATTGGACTATTTGTATTGTGTTGTTTTTGTATTAGACTATTTGTATTGGACTATATATATGAATTAGTACTGTGTCAATCTCTGGATTGTATTGGACTACGACATGGTGATCAGGACATAGTCCCTGCCGCCATTCGACTGGCGAGGCAAAAACTATGTAGTCGTAGATCAAGTTGACTGTCCTCCGACCCTCATCCCTCGGCAATAATGATACGACAACCTATCACTATATCTTATATAGTAGTAGATGATATTTTAGTATTACATTATGTGAGTTCATCTTAATTCTGTTACATTCTTCAGATACTAGATACTAGATTCGATAAGAACGTATACTACACCATATATACAGAACATAGATGATTCACACTAATGTATACTAGAATAAATTTTGGGTTGTGTTCTGAGCCATCCGTTCTCACACTTAAAACACATATGAATTAGAACTGTGTGTCAATCTTTGTTTTTGTATTTTCGGCGAACCCAGGGATTGGATTCTGTATTTTATATTTTGGATTCTGTATTTTGGCTCCAGCTCCAGCTCCATTTGTATTAATCTACGGTACGACATGGTGATCAGGACATAGTCCCTGCAGTCATTCGACTGGCGAGGCAAAAACTATGTAGCTGTAGATAAAGTTGACTGTCCTCTGACCCTCATCCCTCGACAATAATGATATGACAACCTATCACTATATCTTATATAGTAGTAGATGATGTCTTAGTATTACATTATGTGAGTTTATCTTGATTCTGTTACATTCTTCAGATACTATATACGATAAGAATATATACTACACCATATGTACAGAACATAATGATCCACACTAATGTATGCTAGAATGAATTTTGGGTTGTGTTCTGAGCCATCCGTTCTCACACTTAAATAGATATGAATTAGTACTGTGAGAGCGCCGGAGAGAGTGAGAGCGCCGGAGGGGGGGAGATAGAGTGAGAGAGTAAAATGGGGGAAAATAAATTGGTGGGAGAATATAATTAGAATTTAGCGACGTTCATACTAATGTCGCTAAATTAGTCGCTATTAGCGACGTCATAGCGACGTTTTACGACGACTGGCTCATGTAACTATGTAGCCGTAGATGAAGTTGACT
The DNA here is from genome assembly GCA_029216955.1 of Iris pallida. NCBI lineage: Eukaryota > Viridiplantae > Streptophyta > Magnoliopsida > Asparagales > Iridaceae > Iris > Iris pallida. Next base: position 9,430 of record JANAVB010007730.1, read on the forward strand.
GTCCTCCGACCCTCATCCATCGGCAATGATGATACGACAACTTATCACTATATCTTAGATAGTAGTAGATAATATTTTAGTATTACATTATGTGAGTTCATCTTGATTTTGTTACATTCTTCAGATACTAGATACTAGATTCGATAAGAACGTATACTACACCATATGTACAGAAAATAGATAATTCACACTAATGTAAGCTAGAATGAATTTTGGGTTGTGTTCTGAGCCATCCATTCTCACACTTAAAACACATATGAATTAGTACTGTGTGTCAATCTTTGTTTTTGTATTTTCGGCGAACCCAGGGATTGGATTCTGTATTTTGTATTTTGGATTCTGTATTTTGGCTCCAGCTCCAGCTCCATTTGCATAAATCTACGGTACGACATGGTGATCAGGACATAGTTCCTACAGCCATTCGACTAGCGAGGCAGAAACTATGTAGCCGTAGATAAAGTTGACTATCCTTCGACCCCCATCCCTCGGCAATGATGATACAACAACCTATCACTATATCTTATATAGTAGTAGATGATGTTTTAGTATTACATTATGTGAGTTCATCTTGATTCTGTTATATCTTTCAGATACTAGATTCGATAAAAATATATACTACACCATATGTACATAACATAGATGATTCACACTAATGTATGCTAGAATAAATTTTGGGTTGTGTTCTGAGCCATCCGTTCTCACACTTGGACAAAAATCGAATATTTTTTATTTTATCTGCTTTCGAAAATGTACTCAAACGAGATGGCACCCATTCTCACAGATGGCACCTAAGACCCGAGGATCTTGCTTGAGGGAGGCACAAATGGTTGTGAAAGAGGAAGTGGCTCCAGCTCCAGAGGGCAGTTCCACCGAGAGAAGTTTATCGAAATTGTAATCGGAGTAATGAAACGACATTGGAAATGGCGTGTCATAGTGGTCGGACGGGAGGGGGGTGACGCGCCACCACCCATGGTGCGCTAGGGGGACGCCTACAAATAACAGGGACACTGACGCACAAATACCGCTCGAGTGAGCCAAAGGCATGCAGCCACTTCCCTCCCTCCATTCCCCCTCTCCCTCTCTCATGCTATCAACGTCACAACTTTTCCAGTGCTGCTCCCTCTAATGATGATGAACGCAAAAATCAAAGACCCCCCTCTCCTTTCTCACTCTTCACAATTCTCACAACAGGAAGGATCAGTGCTTTCTAGTTCTCTTCCATCCATCCATTCCTCCGTTCTGAACAAGCTTCTTCCTTCTCCTCTCCTCCACCATGGCTCTAGACCCATCTGCTCCTCCCTACTTCCTTTCTTCTTATTTGACTCTTTCAGCCACATATGATATCAAGCTCAAGTGTAGAGAAGAAGTGGGCAAGAAGAGGAGGGGAAGCAGCACAGCCGGCGGCATGACCTGGAGGAAGTACATAGGTTTTCTTCAACATCCGTAGGAGAACTATAAGAATATATCTTTTCACAAAATGTCACCTTGTCAAAGATCCTTAATGTGAATATCATGTTACCGCGGTGTCAGAAGACTAACATGTCATAATTTTCTAAGCCGTGTGCTTTGACATAATCCTCCCAACTCTTTCCACCTATGTAGTAATCTTGCATTTCTTTATGAAGTTCAAGACGGCATATAGTGACTCGTAATGGAAAAATATGTCGTCTTGAACTTCATAAAGAAATACAAGATTACTGCATAGGAGGAAAGAGTTGGACGGATTATGTCAAAACACACGGCTTAGAAAATTATGATATATTAGTCTTCCGACACCGTGGTAACATGGTTGTCACATTAAGGGTCTTTGACAAGGTGATATGTTGTGAAAAGATATATCCTTATAGTTCTCCTACGGATGTTGAAGAAAACCTCTATACTTCCTCCAGGTCATGCCGCCGGCTGTGCTGCTTCTCCCTCCTCTTCTTGCCTACTTCTTCTCCTCCGACTCTGCACTTGAGCTGGATATCATATGTGGTTGAGAGAGTCAAATAAGAAGAAGGGAAGTAGGGAGGAGCAGATGCGTCCAGAGCCATGGTGGAGGAGAGGAGAAGGAAGAGGCTTGATCAGAACGGAGGAATGGATGGATGGAAGAGAACTAGAAAGCACTGATCCTTCCTGTTGTGAGAACTATAAAGAGTGAGAAAGGAGAGGGGGGTCTTTGATTTTTGCGTTCATCATCATTAGAGAGAGCAGCACTGGAAAAGTTGTGACGTTGATAGCATGAGAGAGGGAGAGGGGGAATGGAGGGAGGGAAGTGGCTGCATGCCTTTGGCTCACTCGAGCGGTATTTGTATCTCCAATGTCGTTTCATTACTCCGATTACAATTTTGACACGGAGGAAGTCCCCATCGTCAAACAAGAGCTGGTGGCTGTTAAGGAGGAGGTGTTACCAAAGGTCGAGATCAAGGAAGAACCGATGACCATCAGGAAAAAGATTGCTCCCAAGATTGAAGTTAAGGAGGAGCCACCGTCAGAGAGTAGTAGCATCGGGACTGACCCTCCTGTCCCTACAGAAGACCTCAACCAGATTGAGCTTTCGTATGCAAAGTGGCAGAGAGAATGGTACATGCCTCAACGCAACTATGATCCCTGGCTGTGAGGATTCATCGTCTGACTTGCGGTCTTTGCTGAGGCCAAAGTCGATTTTCCTTTTTATTGAATATTAAATATTTGTGTTTAAATATTGAATTTTTGTGTGAACAATTTGATTGCTTGGGATATTTGTGTGTTGGAATTGTTTGTGTGTTTTGTATATTAGAGTATTTGTGTGTTTTATATATTTGTGCTTGGGATATTTGTTTATTGAATATTGAATATTTCTGTTTTGTATATTGGAATTGTGTATATTGGAATTGTGTATGTTGGAATTGCTTGGGATTATTTGTGTGTTTTGTATATTAGAATTGTGTATATTGGGAATACCTAGTTTTATGTTTTTTTTTCAAAAAATTTCCAGCTACCGACGGACTGGAGACGTGTTGAGTGTATTGTGCGGGCCGGTGTTGAGTGTTCCACCGAAGGGTTCGGCGAACCCAGGGATTAGATTCTGTATTTTGGATTGTACATTTGCATTCTGGATTCTTTTTTTAAATTTTTTTTTCAATTTAGCGACGTTTTTATTCGTCGCTAAAATGTAGCGACGAAAATAAAGGTCGCTAAAAATGTCGCTAAATTATTGACGTGGCAAACAATCTGATGCCACCTCATCGTCGCAAGAACGTCGCTAATGTGTCGCTAATCGACGACCACTTAAAAATGTCGCAAATAATGCCGCAAATTAGCGACGTTATAAAAGTTGCTAAATAACGTCGCCGTAGCGATGTTTTGCGATATTTTCTCGATTAGCGACACGCTTTTTTCCGTCGTTTATGAAACGTCGCTAAATTAAATTAGCGACGTTTTGGCCGAGTTTAGCGACGTTTTGGAACGTCGCTAATCTGACAAATTTTTGTAGTGTGATTCATCTTAACATTGATCAAATCCATAGGATTTTATCACCTGATCAAAACATATGTTCCAAGATCTGGAATCTTGCTTAAGTCCATAAATAGACTTCTTGAGCTTACAAACAAGATGCTCTTGGCCCTTTTCAATGAACCCGTCTGGTTGCTTCATATAGATATCTTCCTCAAGACTTTCATTAAGAAAAGCTATCTTGACATGTATTTGTCAAATCTCATAATCGAGATGAGCTGCAATAGATAAAAGAATCTGGATAGACTTAAGCATGACTACTGGAGAAATGGTTTCCTCATAATCGATACCCTCTCTTTGAGTAAAATCTCTTGCTACAAGCTGAGCTTTAAAGGTTTCAACCTTACCGTCTGATCATCTTTTTCTCTTATAGACCCACTTGCATCCAATGACTTTACACCAACGGGTGGTTCTACAAGCTCCTAGACCTGATTAGAATCCATAGATTCTATTTCAGATATCATTGCTTTTTGTCAAGACTCTGCATCTTTATCTTGGAGTGCTTCATAGTAGGTACAGGGATCATAATCTTGTTCCTCAGGGACGAAGTCTGATGACTCTCCCAAGAACATATATCTATCAGGTTGTATCACAACCCTCCCACTACGATGAGGCACTATCGGTTGTGGTGTAACATTTGTGACATGTTGTGCAGTTATTTGTGGTTCCTCTTGTACTGTTGGTACTGAAGTACTTGGTGTCTCACCTCTCAGTTCTTCTAGAACAACTCTACTTGTGGGTTTATGGTTCATCACATAGTCTTCCTCTAAGAATCGGGCATTGGTGCTAACAATGACCTTCTGATCCTTAGGAATATAAAATAAACCTCTTTTCGTTCCTCTTGGATAGCCTACAAACAAGCGTACTTCTGTACGAGATTCTAACTTATCTGCTTTCACATTCAGCACATGTGCTGGACTACCCAAAATGCGAACATGTTTTAGACTAGGCTTACGTCCAATCCACAGCTCTGTGGGAGTAAGAGGTACTGACTTAGAAGGAACCAAGTTCAAAATATAAGCTGCAGTCGCTAAGGCATATTCCCAAAATGAATCTGGTAAATCCAAATAACTCATCATTGATCTAACCATCTCCATAAGAGTTATATTCCTTCTTTCGGCTACACCATTCTGCTGGGGCATTCCAGGTGCAGTCAATTGGGATGTAATCCCAGCCTCTGATAAATAATCCCTAAACTCTCCAAAGAGGTACTCGCCATCACGATCTGATCGTAATGACTTGATACATTTTCTATGACGTTTCTCCGTTTCAGCCTTGTACTTTTTGAATTTCTTAAAGCACTCAGACTTATGGCGCATCAAATAAATGTATCCATACCTTGAATAATCGTCAATAAATGTGACAAAATATTAAAAGCCACCTCTAGCTTGGATAGTCATGGGTCCACACAAATCAGAATGAACCAATTCCAACACATCTTTGGCCCTATACTCCTTTGTCGTAAAAAGCCTTTTGGTCATTTTACCTTTCAAGTAGGATTCACAGACTAGTAGTGCCTCCACTTCCAATGAACTCAAAGGTCCATCTTCAACCAGTCTTTGAATCTTTCTTAGGTTAATATGCCCAAATCGCAAGTGCCAAAGATATGTTTGGTTCATACAGGAAAGTTTTTTTTCTCTTATTTAAGTTAGATGACATATTATTCATTTCCATAAGTTGCATTGTAGACAAAATAGGATTAATGACATACAGATTATCAACCAATACACCAGAATAGATAAAATATTTATTCTTTCTAATAACAATATTGTCATTAAAATAAACTGAATATCCATCCTTAACTAACATAGAAACAGAAACTAAATTCCTTCAAAGTGAAGGTGCATAAAGACAATCTCTCAATATCAAAGACTTATTTCTACCAAAAGATAAAGTAATATCTCCTAATGCAACGACCGCTACTTTTGTAGCATCACCCATGAACAAGCATATCTCTCCATCACTAAGCCGTCCGGTTTCCTGGAACCCTTGCAATGTATTACAGAGATGATTAGTGGCTCCTGTATCTACACACCAGGTGCCGGTATATAACACCGCTAAACATGTTTCAACTACTAGTAAATGAGATATACCTTCTTTGTTTTCTTGTTTGAGAAGTGGACAATCAGTCTTCCAATGTCCTGACCCTTTGTACTTGAAACATTTGCCTTTCGACTTTTTCACCATGCCTTGAGGTCCCATGTCCTTCTTTGCTGAGTTTACCTGTTTCTGAATGTTGTTCTTCTACTTACCGTCTTTTGGCTTAGAAGTAGAAGCCTGTTCAGAAACAAAAATATGACCACTCTGCCTAAAGAGAGATTCTGCATCCTATAGCTCTTTTGCAAGTTCTGCCAAACTATACAACCTTTTGTTCATGTTGTAATTAAGGAAAAAATTGTCAAAACTTTTAGGCAGAGTCCCGTGAATGATATCGACCTGGGATTCCCCATCAATTTCAGCTCCAAGATTTCCATCTCATTCAGATGGCCCATCATCTTGAGAACATGATCCTTACTGGTGTACCCTCAACTATTTTTGTATTAATTAAACACTTCATAGCAAACTGCCTAGCTGCTCTACTCTGATGTCTGAAGAGTTCCTTGAGGTTATACATCATGTCATAAGCCGTGGCTATGGCCTGATGCTGATGTTGTAGTACATTTGACATAGATGCCAGAATATAACACCGTGCCATCTCATCTGCCTTTTCCACTTCTTATAAGCCTCTTTGACCTCTTCATCAGAGTTAGCATCAGACTTAGGTGGGCATTCCTCAACAAGTATATATTTGTACTCCTCAGCAGTCAAGACAATGTCCAGATTACGTTTCCAGTCAATATAATTAGGTCCAGTAAGTTTGTTTTCTTTAAGAATCACCATAAGTGGACTGAAAGAACCCATTTTTGAAATCCTAAGAATCACATAAATAAAAATTATGTAGGGCAAAACTTTTTAAATTAATTAAATAGAAATTTACCAACACCTTGAACATCATGAATTTAGCATGCCACGATAGTGTGGACATATACAAATTCAACTTTGTTCAAGTAGGTACTACCTATTAATTTTACTATCATGTCAACATAACTATATGACAAATAAAATTAATATGTTGGTCTTGCTTTGGTCATACAAATAATAGCAGTGACTCCGATGGGGAGGATACCATTATTTGTATCTAAGTGTATACCATTACTTAATACTAAGTCTATTACCTTGTAATGAGTTCCGTCAGATGGAGAAGTGAACACATACTAGATAACTTTCTACAATTATCCCTAAGAAAATTTGTACTGGTGATCCATAATTATACTCATCCGATATGAAGGAAGGCACTAAAGCCAACGCGCAAGTATAATTACATCACCTACAAACCAGTAATGGAGACCACAGGATTTATACTAAACAAATATACTCTCCCACTTAGTTATTTAACAATGAGGGTTTTTCTACTAGTTGATATTATGGCCATGTTGTCCATTATTAATGTAGGCTTAGTTTTTCAAGAAAATATCCACACAATAATAAACATGCATAATCAGAAAAAGCAAAATGACAACAAATAAGAGAATATCCAACTATTATGGTCATCTTTTCTGCTCCGTCCTCAACTATCCAAATTCAAAATCTGGCGCTGTGCAGATCTATTCGGGGTTCAACCTGTCCGGTCAGGTTGTGGGGTTCAGGGCAGCGTCCCTTTTTTTTAAGGTTTTGGTTGTCGAATCCTTCATCAAAAATCATCTGTCTGCCTCTGGACTGCTTAAAATCAGCATCTCGTCCGGTGTCAGAAACAAAACAGCTACCACCGTCATCACGATTGATCAAAAATAATTAAAATTACATCAATTCTATGCCTCCCGAAGGAGTTCACACATAATCTAGATTGAAAAATTAAAATAATAAGCACGATCAACCCTCGTAATTTTAATTACATCCACAGCAACAACAACATCCACGACATGTCCATGGTTTAAACAACACAATAAAAAATATGTATTGGACCATAATAGTTGGATCTAAGATGCCTGCAAAATCGAGTTAGAACAGATCTACATCTACCGACTATTACACAGCGTAGGTTTTATTGGACAACATGGACGTGTCAATCAATACGCAGATCCAAAGTGGCTCTGATACCAATTGATGGAACTGGGGATTCCCATGACCCTTACTTTGGTGTGCGTATTGATCTATAGAAAGTTAAACAGATTTAATACGTGTTCTAACCCTTTATATGCGGAAACTAGGGTTCACGAATTATACCTGCGGCGGGAAGAAGATAAGTAGTTCCTGACAATCTCGAGCGGACGACCCCAAGATCTTATACATGTATTCCTTCCTCGAGTTGGACATCGTGTTGGCAACGATCTTCCAACATTTTCTTCTCCTTGGCAGCACTCTCTTTCTCTCCTTACGTGAATCACGAATTTAGAGAAAGCTTCAGATTTTTGATCGGTCATTTGGAGGCCAGAGAATAGAAGATATATATAGGCTACGGCAGGGACCATGAGGAAAAATTAGGGTTAAGCCTCCTAACGGATCTGGATATCCCGTGTTCAGTCCGAACACACAATCCAGGCCCATTAACAATAGCTCGGTCCACTAATGAGCTATTGTTGCACTACCTCCCTAATTCCAAATTATGTTTGTGGCTCCTTTTATTATATGCTCGTTTGGCTCCCCATGTTAAGATATCGAATGTCCGTCGATCAAATTAAGTTACTGACAACTATATTGATTCGACATCTTTTATCCTTAAGTAGTACCGCTCAACTTTATTTGTTATGTCGGATATATAATCCACCTGCAGGGTTTACATGACAATCCTTATGAGCTCCTTAAGGGGACATCATCAACCCGATGTATCGGGACATGGATTCCTTATAATCAACAACCCATCATACATACAATGTTATTATCCAATTCATAGAGGTTGTTGACCCATAATGAATCTCACTCTTTCATGAGTCAAAGTAATGCACACTGCATATACATGTCTGTTATTATATCTGGATTAAGAGCACAAACATCCATAATAACGGAGGTATTTGTTCACTTATGTAGTCAGTACAAAGAGAACAACAAGTGGTCATGTTCAATACACACAAAGTGTACTAGTGTAAACCTATAGTCAAGATAGACTAATACCAGATTACACTATAACCTTTTCAATAGATTGTCCAAGTCCATCTATGTTGTGAACTATTTATATACTCCATAGGGAACTGATAATAAGATCTTTTGTGTGACACCACACACCATATTATCTACAATATAGAATATCAGACATTTGCATTAACACTTGCAACAAATACAATATGCAAACATTTGCCCATATGATTCTCATTCAAAATTTAAGAAAATAAGGTACTACAAAAGTGATGCTTTTAGTATATAACCCTAATAGCAACAACAACAAAGCCTCCATCCTCTATTTTTGGGGTGGACTATTTGAATCATTTTCTTCCCTTCAGCTGAATTAAGGGTCATGTCCTCCATAACACTAACGAAAGTCAATCAAGTATATCAAGGTGTGCTACCTAAATCAATCAAGGATATCAAGATGTGGATGATTTGAGGAGGAATGGTGAACTATGAGGATTTATTGAGTTACAATATATCAATATATATGTAGGGGGTTGCTTTTTATTTAATCTTGTAAACCTCCCTCTTAAAATTCTGTCAGAATTGTTTACTCACAATCTACTCATTCGTACTTACATCCAGCTGGTATAATTATGCCGTTCCATAATTCGTGTTATATTTTTTGCATGCCTAACTATTTCAGGCCACCCCCAACTCTCGTGAGTTTCATGAGAAGTTTTCTGATGCAAGGTTTTCCATACTAGCTAGTTATTAACCTAAAACTGGAACTTAGGTTGTAGGTTTATAGTGTACACGGAAATGGAAGAGGATAATAGTGGGTTAGGTTACCTGTGAAATTTTTTTCATTGTACGTAACCTAAACCTTATAAAGTCTTTATATGCTAACTCTCTCTCAAAATAGGAACTAAAGTTTTATGTTGTATCGGAGTATCATCTATGTTGTGGTTTCTAATTACACGTTCATGAATATTTTTCCTTTAAATGAACATGATGGTGATGTTTGTCTTAGTTACCATGACATCAACATATACAAACTTATAGAGAACTCGGGCTTTACATTAATTAACAGATGTCTTGTGTTCTATGTTAAAGAAAGATGACTGCGCATCAATTTTCGAATCTGAATCAATATAAAGATGGGTATAAAGCAATGGCCACTCTTTCTAGGAATAAGATTTATGCATCTAAGTCGAACTCATCTATTAGGAATCTCCAAAAAACAAGATTTGATTCAAGAAACTCCACCTTTACTCTCTTCTTTTTTTTCTTTTTTTTTCCTATCAAACTTTGAGCTTTATCAATATTATGTATTTCTTTTTCTTAATAGGGCTAAGGATCAAATCACAACTACAGGGTTCTAATTATACTTTCATTAACGTTAACATATTTGTTCAACCCAATGAGGATATCATTCTTTGAGAGGCCAATACCACAAACTTCGACGGTTTTGCTCTTTCACTGGGATGCTATACTGCTGTCATAAGAGACAGATTATGAACATGACTAGACTGATAGACCCAATTGATATCGACTGATATCAGTCCCACTGTCTTCAGAGTTGTGTGCACAATCCTATACGCCTAACTTCAGATAGAAAGTTGCGGAAGGAGTGGAGACATATGGTTAGGCTCACTGGAGCACTAACACCACAAGGGTTGTTCAAGATTAGGTTTCATCGAGCAAACCCTGGGCCAGGAGGAACCACTCCTCCAGGCAGACTGCATTTAATTTGGGATACAAGTGATTCATTTTATAGAGATACGACAATGCTTAATTTACTCCAGTTGTCGGCTACCTGACGCAACACTCTATCCAGATTTGGGACGGCATTGAAAATATAGGACAAGGAGTTTATAAAAGATATAGCTTATGAAATTTGTGCAAACCTGGACAAAAAATATATACCTGACATTGTCTGCAATATAAATTTGGTGTGGCAGATTCCGCTCATCCACAGATTCTGCAACTTCTTCTTGTCCTCTTTGTAAGTAGAGACCTGTATTAGCACCATTATTCTTTTGAATTTCACATAATCACACAATGACTCGAGGTTCGATTGCTCTGATACTTTCACTACACCGTCCAGAGGTTTTCGAAATGGCAAGGAATATTGTTTCATAGTATGTTCCAATTAGAACAAACTGAATATTCGCGGACATGTATTTGATTAGAATTCAGCACTGCAAGCTTAAAGATAAAGGAAAGAGGAGGAAAAAGAAGAAAATAAAAGAAAGTGGCATATAAAGACTCAACGTTCTTGCCATTTCTGATCAACCAAATAGTAGGCCAGAGAAGCAACCATAAGCACAATTATTTTCCGTTTCTTGTACCGGTTATCCATACAAAGCATTACGTTCTGATATAACTGGATCCCTCTAGCGTCACTGAGGATAAGATCGCATAGTTGCTTTGGTGGCTCGTGAACATTGAGGATGCAATGCCAATTCTTCCTAACTTCATCGCGAGTCCAATTGGTTGCTTCCATTAGTAAGCAAGTGACTGCAGATATACGGCACGATCTTGCATTAGAGGATGATTCCGCTCAGTACACCATTAGCACAATTCAGATTACACAACGTTCATCTCAATACACACCCTAATGGCCTTTGCCATTTCATGATTTGCCTGTCATAACACAACAGAAGCAGCCTAAGGTACAACAATAATGGACGGGTTATTCCAATCGCCAGGGAAACCGTGTGGCAGGAAGAGTCTGACTGGAGGAAATGGAAGACGAGGTGAGGGACTGATCGGGGACGAAGACAGGAACCTGGTGACCAGCTCCTCTGGCAGTGTGACAAGCGTGAATCCCTCCTTATACTCCACCAGCCACCCTGCCACCTGCTCCTCCTTGTGGAGCCACACTCTCCACCCTCCCCACCGTCCTTTCCTACTACATAGCCGCATTGAGTTGATGCTGTACCTAGTGGATGTCACTGGAACTCGACCATCTGAACATATAACCTATGAGTGAAAGTAGCACTATTCTTGTTGTTATCAGTCGATGAAAAGAGATGATGTTTAATGTACCTCTAGACCCAGACACGGATACCAGCTTTCATTAGTTTCCTGAGGGCGGGGAGCACCGTGGACAGGGAGTCATTCCACCTTTCTATAACCTTGCAGCAAACAAATAATATGACCGCATTGATGTTAGTTAACGTGCTCAATTCTACCCTAGTGTATGAGATATCTAATGAATTAACAAAATGAAGAGCCAATTACAAGAAGATTTCTCTCAAAAACAAAAACTTAAAACACAAGACAAGTTAGGTTCAACAGAGTCTGAAATGTTTAGGTTCAACAGTCTGAAATGATTTTCTTCCTCTTTCCATTTTTCTTGAGATGCTTCAGCGAGTCTTGGCTGTCAACCGAGTGGTACACCGAGCGGTCTACAGATAAGTGTCCAGGTTATTTTTGGGGTTTCCTAGTTAATGCAATTACTGCATGTAAGGTTACAGATTATTGATTCTAAGGTTTACGATCATTTTGAAGATCATAATTTATCCATACACCTCCGGAAGATAGAATCTTGTTTCATGACTATCATGTTTTCCAGAATCTGGTTTGAACTATATGCAGAAACCACCAGAGGGGGGTGGTTCTGTGGTAGAAATGGTAAGGAGGGGGAGGAGTGGGCATAAGTTTGAATCCCAGCCAGGAAAATAATAATTAATGGAAGGAGGTCATGGTCCTAGTAGCCCAGATAAGGACGGTCATTAATGACTTACCTCATCTCAAAAATAAAACAGAAGTATCTGCAGAATTCGGCATTATAGAGAACTCCACCGCACCCAAAATTGATACAGATATGAAGGTACAAAACCAATAAAGGGAACCAGTTTTAACATTGAATCCAGGTACAACTATTAAGATAAAGGTCTTCTACGTTTGGCTCTTTCCACGGGTTGAGTACATGTCAAGGAAGATTTGTGTTGGGTTCTATCCCGCATCCAGTTGAGCACTCATGACCGACAGTAACTATATAAAGGGAGTTGTATAGAAAGTTTAGTTACACATTAGATAGAACAGATCGAATAGAAAGTGAGAGGATGAGACGTAGATATATGTAATTGCTCCCGGACTTAATAAGAAGGTCCCTTTTAAATCATATTGGTCAAGTCCAATATCGTGCCTCATGGTTCAACCCTGGTTCGGATTTCACTGCATTCCTAACAAGTGGTATCATAACTCAAAATTACAAGTCAAGCTGGATTTAGGCTGTAGTTGCTTTCAAAACATATTGTTTTGATATGTGCATGATATGTACATCAATATCGGATTAGCACATAATGTCATAATGGCTCATAAGGTTATAAGGTGAAGTTTGTCTCCATAAGGTAATCTCGGGATTCTAGGGGTTCATTCCTAATGTGGATTTGTAAGTACACATACGTACCAGTGGCAAAAGCGTTCAGATACACTATGCTAGATCACCCAATACGAACACCTTCACATATGTACATGCATCTGATGCGTGAATTGTCACATGTGAACCCTTTCACATACGTGACTAGACGTTTACTTTCGATGATCTAGGGATCGACCTAGATTCATGATGTATGTTGCACCAATATGGACACGGTGACAAGTTACCGAGTCACCGACACGACGACATGGGAACTTTATAAATTAGGACAACACACATGTGAGAGGGCACACGGGGTTTGATTGCACGTAACTCATCAAAAAACTTGAATTTTGTCAACAAACACGTTATTAATAATTAACAATGACAACAAAGTTTAGATAGTTTCCATAACAACTAATAATTAGTTGTTCATATATCGTAAATATTACATGTCACCACATAATTAGTCGTTCATATAACCAAAATATTACATGTCACGACATCATTAGTCATTCATACATTCAAAAAATATTACATGCAACACATCATTAGTTATATAAGAGCAAAATGAAAGGAGCGTTGAAGTTGTAGTCACTGCCTTCGAGAAGCAATGGTGTCACTCCCATCAAGATGCTCGTCATCGATCAATAACATTACCTCTATCTCTGGTCATCAAGACTTAAATTTGCCACTTCCAGGAGACACACCTTCAAAAGGATCAAAGAGATCACCTCAAATATCCCACAAATTGCTTTCTCCTTTTGTGTATTCTCCATTTCTCCTTGCAAGAAGGTGGTAGTTGGAATGGACATATATTAAATCTTTAGCTCCTGAAGTGGGTGAATGAGTAAGTCGACAAAGTTCTCTCACAACAAGAGGAAGAAGATGGTTGTCCGAGAAGCTTTGAAGCAAAGGTAGCGAATACCCATAAATGATCCACCAAGCCCTTGGTTCCATAATCCGTATCTCTCTCAACAAATCAAAAGATTAGAAACTATCCAAGCACCCAAATCTTAGATAATTCATCTTTCACTCTTGTCAAATCATTATCACTTGGATTATATCTCATCAAACACTTATTTCTTCTTCTGAATTTCTGAATATCCATAAGGTGCGACCACTATTTTTACTTGCACAAAGCCAATCTTAAGAATAATACGTATACAAGATAATTTACCACATTTGATTTAAATCATATGGAATAATTTGAATAAAAAATAATATGTAAACTAAATGAAGAGTCTAAAAGTCATATCGTCTTAGATTCAATGAATGTGAAAAGCAATCAAGTGGAGTATTACTCTTGCAACGATGCATTACTATTTCGTATAACCCTTTATAAAAAGGTGTTGGCTCTTCCTCTCTTCTCCTTTCTTCTTTATATATAACATCTCTTGCTTTCTCGATCATAGTCTTATATTTCATAAATCAAGTGGAGACAAGGCGTATCCGCATACCTCAACAATTCATAGATATACTGTGAAAAAGAATGTAATCCACTTTACTCCACCATTCTTCATCTTCCAAGAGTTTAGTCTCGATACTTATGTCTTCCCATTATGATCCACACAGTAAGTATTCCATCTGTCGCTAATTACTAAGGATTGGAGACCTTGCTTGATGATCTTGAATTGTTTAAGCATCACAACCACCAATGCAAATCTTGTTTCCGCAATGGACAACAACTTCAAGGAAACAATCTCATTGAACATTGCCAAAGCCAACGCAAAGAGTGGTTAACTATGAATTTTTTTAGTGAAGTTTGTGTCTTCGGCTATCCCCATAATCCAATGACATTCTTCGAGACGTCGTGTTCTTTGTCACACAAATACCTTTCAAAACAAGGTTCTAATGTGCACCATACATGGAGTCCAAAAGATAGTAGCATACTTTTCCTCGATCACTAATCTTGATGCCTCGCAAACCGAAGCATTATCGTTGATAATTTGGATTAGATTTCTTGGTCCAACTTATTTAACGATTTCTTCCATCAACCTAGCAATATAGAATTTGTCCTTGACTCCCCCTCGTGTTAACCGCCTTCAAGAATATGGACGCACCATCCATCATAGCCGTGACGTTAGTAAAAGGCCTCTATCCACCCAGCAAAGACGATAATAACTCTCTTTGCCTTTCAAGTTTCAAGTACCCTTGATCGGAGCGAACAATTCTTCAATATGACTTCTCGATTCCTCAAGCAAGGATGTTCTTAATGCATTATATCCGGGCGGAATAAAACCGCTAAATGGATTGTTCACGACATAATAAGGATTCTTTGCAAGGTGGAACGACAAACCTCTAGTGTAAAACATACCTACAATGAGCATCTTCAATTGGTAGTGGTTCTTATTGTTGAATGTTTTCTTCAATTGTCCATTGGATTCCTTCGTCTTCTTCATATCATAACCTCCTAATCGAAAGGGGTTTAATCCTTCATGAGATGACATTGAAAGAGGGGGTGGAAGTGGAATGCCCTCTGGCTTGAACTTCTCTTCGGCTTCTTTCGAAGTTTGTTTCAACTTTAAGTATTCTCCATTTGTTATTTGAGAGGATACGCCTTCCTACAAATTCTCAACAAATGAGCAATAGTTTGCAGTATCGGCCGATATCGATAGAATACGGCTGATACTCGATATCGATACAATACGGCTGATACTGATAGAGTTTGGCAAGTCCCAATTCGATACCGGCCAATACTGATACTCACCGATACTGATCGATACGACATTTAATCTCTCATTTACAGTCAACTCGGCTGAGAAAATTGAACATAAAAGACAATCAACAAGGATACAAAAGAATAGTAAGGCTGTAAAAGCATGTACATAAAGAAAACTTATTTATCGCATGTAAACCAATCAGCAAGAGGTATAGCTGTCAAGTGAGCCGGGCCGGGTCGAATCCGGACCGGATCTCTGGAGCCCATGTATTGTAGCAGACCGGGCCTAAGGGTGGAAACTCAATCCAGTTCGGCATGTAGCCAACGACACGGTGGACTTTGGGTCGGGCCGGACCTGGGCCAAATAAAATAAAATATAAAAAAAAACTATTTGTTGATATATATGTTAAGTATTATTGGGCTTTAGTCCCACATTGCCTAGAATGATAGGAGAGGAGGCTAGCCTCTCCTATATATATATGTAGTCTCTATTCCAATAATAAAAATCACTTAAAAATTCTACATGGTATCAGAGCCTAAACTTGCTTAGAATATCGTCAGAGCCACATTTTTCACACAAATCCTACCCCTAACCTCGCCCTCCCTTCCCCCCCCACGCCGCCGCTGTCGCTGCCGCTACTGCGCCGCTGCTCCCGCTGCCGCTGCCGCTGTGGCTGTGTCGCTGCCACTGCTGCGCCGCTCCCGCTGCCGCTGCAGCTGCTACTGCCGCTGCCGCCGCCGTGGGTGCCTCCGTGCACATCACTTTTAGGGCTCCTATTGTGTAGGTAAGCCTAAACTTGAGATTTATCTCATCTGTGGCACCTACGGTGTAGGTAAGCCTAAACTTGATATTTATTTTATCTGTGGCACCTACAGTGTAAGGAAGCCTAAAATCGTTCTTGAAGATTTATCTCATATGAGATTCTCAAGGAGGCTATCGGACAAACTTGCTGGTGGCAGAAGGGATGGAGGAGCTGGTGGCACCTTTACTGAAGAGGATCAGGCACTGTTGGACATGCTGGAGAGAAAGCAGAGAGCGTCGACTGAAATAGACAGGAGGAGCGGAGCAGAGGAGACATCCATCCCATTCTTCGGAGACAACGCCGCTATGTATGCTCACCCATCAGAAGGTACTGACGAGTCACTCGCTCTTGCATCTATGTCTTCCCTTAAAACGTCAGACTAGATTATCGACTCAGGAGCATCTCAGCATGTGACCGGGAACGCTAGTGAGTTTTCTTCATACACTCACCTAGCACCAGCAAACACCATTCAGACTGCAGATGGCACTTTCTAACCAGTGGTCGGTAAGGGTACTGTTAATTGTACAGGTTCAGTAAGATTATCTAATGTGTTACATGCTCCATCCTTTCCAGTCAGTCTCTTATCTATTAGTTCTATAATTCTTCAACTAAAATGCACTGTTTCTTTTGATATTCCCAAGGTGATCTTCTAGAAGAAAGGGACGGGACAAAGACTTGGGACTGGCACCTGGCATGAGGGACTGTGGTACCTAGATCGGAAAGGACTGGACTCAGCATTGATATCTATGGCAGAGAAGGCTGGAACGGGAGAGCTGCAACAGAGGACTAAAGTTATTTTGATACTTCATCATAGGAGGATGGGACATTCTTCTTTTGATACTCTAAGTAAGTTGTATCCAGAGATGTATGCAAAATCAAATAACCAAAAATTAGTATGTGATGCATGCGAGTTAGGAAAGCTTAATAGAAGGAAGCTCATATGTTGGTACTGGTCATAAGAGTTCTCTTGTTTTTGAGGTAGTACATTCTGATGTTTGGGGTCCATCGCTACTAACACTATGAATGGATATAAGTACTTTGTCTTTCCTTTATTGATTGTGCATCTCGTGTCTCCTGGCTGTATTTAATGAAAAATAAGAGTGAAGTATTTGCTTGCTTTCGGGACTTCCATAAACATGTCCAGACTCAGTACAATACAGTAGTGAAGGTACCGAGGTCTGACAATGGAACGGAGTACACCAACAGGACACTTGTAGAGTACCTGTCAGCACACGAAATACAGCACCAGACCAGCTGTGCATACACACTAGCACAAAATGGAGTAGCAGAAAGGAAGAACCGACACCTTCTAGAGACCGCAAGAAGTATGATGATCGACATGAATGTCCCACAAAATCTATGGCGACATGCAGTACTGACAGCAGTTCAACTTATCAACAGGATGCATTCAAAAGTTCTGGGATGGAAGTCCCCAAGCGAAGTATTACAAGGCAATAATAGTGGGATACTCCCACTAAAGGTGTTCGGGTGTGTGTGCTTTGTGAAAGACAACAGACCATCAGTTGGGAAACTTGACCCCAGAGCAGTCAAATGCATCTTCGTGGGCTACTCAGCGACTCAGAAGGGATATGTGTGCTGGAGTCCAGTAGAGAAGAAGAAGTTCGCTAGTATGGATGTCAACTTCCGAGAGCATGAGCCATATTACCGCCAGGAGGGAACGTCGCACAACACGCCTAATATTACCAGTATAAGACGAGAGGGGGAGATGGAGAACTTGGTGGTAACCGATCTAGAAGTATGGCATAGAGGCACGGTTGAGGAGAAACATGAAGGTGAAGCAGAACAGAGGGAGGAGATAAAAAGTATCAGGCCTACGGCTCAGGGGGAGTTACTTACCTACAGCAGGAGAGAGAAGCAAACTGCATGACCAATACCTACAGTGCCAGTGCTAAGTCCCTTGCATGCGTCTGTCCCAACTCCTGAGACACCACCATCCTCCTCATTTACACCACCACCCTCCTCAGGTGATATCATCCCTCCTACTTCTCTCATACCACTACCTGCACGAAGGACTACTCGCAGTAATGCGAGAAATCCTCCGGACAGATATGGTTGGGACCTTGCTAAGTTTGTTTCTTATGATCATATCTCTTCTTCTCATGGAGCATTTATAGCATCTTTGGATAGTATTACTGTACCTAACAATTGGCAGGTTGCTAAGAACGATCTAAAGTGGAAAACGGCAATGCATGAGGAGTTGGGAGCTCTTGAGAAGAACCATACTTGGGAGCTGGTGAGACTGCCAGAAGGGAAAAGAGCAGTCGGATGCAAATGGATTTTTACTGTGAAGCAGAACCCAGATGGACAGGTTGAGCGCTATAAAGCTCGACTGGTGGCAAAAGGATACAGTCAGACGTACGGCATCGACTATAACGAGACCTTTGCACCAGTGGCGAAGATGAGCACTATCAGGACCTTGATCTCCCTGGCAGCCAATGGAGGGTGGAAGCTACACTAACTGGATGTGAAGAATATATTTCTTCATGGGGATCTAGTGGAGGAGGTGTACATGGAGATACCACCAGGATTCGGCACCAAACAAACAGAAGGCAAGGCCTGTAGACTGAAGAAGTCCCTCTATGGACTGAAGCAGTCTCCTCGAGCATGGTTTGACAGATTCAGGAGAGCAATGATAGGGATGTGATATCAGCAGATCAATGCTGATCACACTGTCTTCTTCAGATGAAGTAGAGGCCACATCACCATGCTTGCGGTATATGTAGATGATATGATTATCACAGGCGATGATGAGCAGGAGATCGCCCAACTCAAAGGAAAGCTTGGCAAGGAGTTCGAGGTGAAGGATCTTGGCCCTCTTCGATACTTCCTTGGGATTGAGATTGCTCAAGATAATGAGGGAATCGTTCTTTCTCAAAGGAAGTACGCACTGGACCTGCTTACGAAAACGGGGATGATGGGATGCAAACCAGCTACGACACCGATAGACCAGAAGTTCAAACTGGATGCTGAAGCTGGAGAACCAGTTGACCGGGATAGATATCAGAGATTGGTGGACAAGTTGATCTACTTGAGCCACACTCGACCTGATATTAGCTTTGCAGTCAGTGTAGTGAGCCGCTACATGCATGACCCCCGGAAGGGTCATATGGAAGCAGTATACCAGATTCTGAGGTACTTGAAGGGAGCCCCCGGGAAGGGACTGATCTTCAGAAGAAATAATCATGTAAGCATCGAGGGCTATTGTGATTCTGACTAGGCTAGCTGTGCTGACGACAGGAGATCCACATCGGACTACTGCATATTTGTAGGAGGCAACTTGGTCTCTTGGAGGAGTAAGAAGCAGTCAGTAGTGGCCAGATCAACAGCTGAAGCAGAATATAGAGCTATGGCCTTGGGAGTCACAGAACTATTGTGGTTGAAGAATATGCTGACGGAGCTAAAGCTGGACCAGGAAGCCAAGATGAAGCTATGGTGTGACAACCAGTCAGCTATTAGTATTGCCAACAATCCAGTACAGCATGACAGGACCAAGCATATCGAGATTGACAGATTCTTCATCAAAGAAAAGCTGGAGAAAGGAGTACTAGAACTGGACTACGTTCCAACCAAAGATCAGGTAGCAGACGGACTGACAAAGGGACTTAGTTCTATCAGCATGATGAGAGGATGTGACAAGATGGGTTTAGTGAATATCTTTCGCACATCTTGAGGGGGAGTGTTGATATATGTGTTAAGTGTTATTGGGCTTTAGTCCCACATTGCCTAGAATGATAGGAGAGGAGGCTAGTCTCTCCTATATATATATGTAGTCTCTATTCCAATAATAAAAAATCACTTAAAAACTCTACACTATTTTACACTATAACGTTCTACTATATCTAGGTGATTAATTAAGTTTCTACCAAACAAATAAGACTAACTTGAAAATTAATTTTTCACTATATCTAGGTAATTAGTTGACCAATGTAAAAAGAATATATTAGCCAATATAAAAAACAGTTCTCTACTATATATGTAGGTGGCCCAGCAGGCAACCATCAATTTTGGGCCGAACTGAGCCTCCGGCCTAGTCGGGGTTTCAAGTCGGGCCTCTCTTATGGACCGAAATATGAGGCCCATCACGCCCCAATATAGTGGGCTAGGCCATCGTGAGCCTACGATTAGTCGGACCGGGCCAGCAAATGGACCAATTTTTCGTACCAGCTTGGGCCGATCCGGTCCGGCATAATTGTCAAGTCTAGCAAGGGATGACTATTATTTATTTCAATTTCAAAACTACTAAGAAACACAAAAAATACTTTTATTTCTAAATATATAATATTTTTTTCTAAATTTTAATAGTTTATTGAAAAATCTAATCTATCTACAAGTCTTGATCACCGTGTCCCATACGAATTTATGTCAGATTAGAACCCGATACGATTTAGCCAGTCATTTTGTTGTGGCACTAGTTATAATTTATGATAAATCTAATCTATCTACAAGTCTTGATCATCGCTCTATCTCATGAGTCGCCATTGTTCCATATGATTTCATGTCAGATTCGAACATGATATGAATCTGTCAGCCATTTGATCGTGTCAGTACTTACAGTTTACGATAAATCTAATCTATCTACAAGTCTTGATCACCGTACTATCTCATGAGTCATGATTGACCTTCACCGTTGTAATCGATTTTTACAATTTATTATTGTGAATAACAATAAAAAGAGGACCACCACCACTATTAACCTCGCCAGAAGATTCGGTCACCACCATACTTGTATATGTAACAGAAAGACGAGATCTCTGAAACCCTAGATCTCACAACGAACTACAACCGACAACGAACAATTAACGGAGATCTATAGAAACCCTAAATCTCACAACTAACAACGACTATCAACCACAAACACCAAGATCTATAGAAACTCTCGATCTCATAAACAAATCACGAATGACTACGAATGATGAACGACAAATGACGAACGACATATGAAAAATACAACCATCAAACAACGTCCCAAAAAAATGGACTGCAACCCCGAATCTTCGTCGAACTCACCACGAGTTCAATCAGCGGCAGTATGGATGGAATTTGTAGTACCTTTAAGTTACTCTGATACCAAGTGAAGTTTGGAGAGGAGAAAGAAAAGTAAAGAAGAAAAGGGAAAAATGAGAAAAGATAGTGCAATCGCTAAATCTCTAGGTTGCATCCATGTGTATTTATATTAATATGCATGATGATAAATACACCCACAATTACTTCATTGTACCCATATATGATAAATAACAATAATACTCTGACAGTGTAAATACACACAAAAGTCCTTTAGAATAGATAAAAGTTATTTTACCTGCATAGCTCTCTCTTTCTCTCTCTCTCTCTCTCTGTCACGCCCCAGAACCAGAATACTGGAGAGCGGGGGCAGACATAGCCAGCTACGTATAATGAAATGGAATCCATCTCACCATACGGTCACGGCTGTCTAGATATGTGAGGGTTTCACTACAATCCATCAGTCTCTTAAGGTCATAAAATAGCCTATTGTCTCAATCTCAACCAACTAATAATAATCACAAGATATCAGATCTCCAAATATACAATTGTAAGGCGTCCCAAACATTACATATCCAGATGATCATGAAGCTAGTCGTTACAAAATGTGAGGACTAGCAAGAGTTCAGTCATACATGATCAACCCCCGGGGCTTGTCAATCATGTTATAGCCCGTAGGCAGACAGTAAGTAAGTACAATCGAGCTAACACTTGCTCGTCGGCTAAACGCCTCAAAAAAATAATTTACAATATTACAGTGGGAGAACAAAAGAAACCCACTCGATGCCCTGGTTACGCCTGGTAACCACCATCGGGCTGGAAGACAGGTAGATCCTTTGCTGCTGCTCCGGTATCTGGCCATACAAAACCAGCTGGGTCAGACCCCAGGAAGAGCAAGTGCCACAAAGGAGGCCACAAAATAAGAACCAAAGCCAGCAAATTAGCACAATAATATAATTACATAATAAGAGACAGTAATTTAAGAAAAGCATGATGGGTAAATATAAAAGACAATCTTGCATAGAATCACTAAAAGACAGGACATATGGAAAAGCATGTCAAGATGATATACGATGAGATAACCATGGGACTATTCAGATAGCTAGGTTACAACCCGTAAACCAAACAAGGACCGGGGTTGTAACCCTTCGTCTGAACGGAACTTGGTTTCTCTCACCATTTATCGGCAAGATAAATATAAGAAATCAGGTCAAGTAACAATCTGGAGTGACAATCATTATAGTGACAATCTGGAGTGACAATCATTATAGTGACAATCTGGAGTGACAATCATTATAGTGACAATCGGGAGTGACAATCATTATAGTGACAATCATTATAGTGACAATCTGGAGTGACAATCATTATAGTGACAATCTGGAGTGACAATCATTATAGTGACAATCTGGAGTGACAATCATTCAATCATTCTGGTATAATCTTACAATCAATCAATTCTAGACAATACTATACTGGACCAGACTCCATCCAAGCAATCACGGCCAATCATTGCCTACGGCTTTCTACATTAACTAACTAGGGTTATCACAATCCTAGTTACTAGAAAGATGCAATGAGATGCTCCACAGCCACAAGCCCTACAGACCATCCAGGTTACCCCAGTCGAAAATTAGGGGTTGAATTCAGGTGGGTACATCGCCCAGAAGACAAATGTACCCTTAGGTGACTTAGAGGGTGCAACACTCGACGGTACGCTAGAAATGTGCCCTACTCGACGGCAGGCTACAGATCCCAAGAGCGCCCAGGTAACGGGATTGCCTGTAGCTGTGTTATCTCTTCATGACTACTGTGTTATTCTAGTTATTAACCTTAATCCATTTTAGTAGGTACTCCTGACCGTGGTACTCAGGAGTCCCATCCTAGACATGATGCAAGACTGGACAAGTAGATTAACAAGCAAGCAAGAAAGAACCACCCACGGTGTCAATGCAGGTCAAGTTAGGTTATCAAGTCATGTCAAGTCAAGAGTGCGCCGCCACGGACCACTATCAAGTTATCAAGATAAATCATGTCAGGGTACTTGTCAGGAGTGCGCCATGACAGACCACTATCATGTCAGGTTGGTCATGTCAGGAGTGCACCACTACGGGTCACTGTCGTGTTATGCAAGTTCCTGGTCGTACTAAGCCATGTACAATAGTCATTCCAAACATATTAAGTAAAATCAAGTTCATGACAAAAGGCGTAAGGATATAAAATGGACGTAAAATATCTAATAAAATATCAATATACAGGGCTATAGAAGAGCAAAGCTTAAAGAATTAAGACCAAAACTCCAAGAGCCAATGGGTTAAGCAAGGGGTCAGGGGGCAGCGTACACAAAAGTCACGCACGCTCAAGGGAGCAGCGTACATAAAAGTCACACACGCTCAAGGGAGCAGCGTACATGAAAAGTCACGCACGCTCAAGGGAGCAGCGTACATGAAAATCACGCACGCTTAAGGGAGCAGCGTACATAAAAAGTCACGCACGCTCAAGGGAGCAGCGTACATGAAAATCACGCACGCTCAAGGGAGCACCGTACATGAAAATCACGTACGCTCAAGGGAGCAGCGTACATGAAAAGTCACGCACGCTCAAGGGAGCAGTGTACGTAAAAGTCACGCACGCTCCAGGGAGCAGCGTAGGTGAAAGTCACGCACGCTGAGAGAGCAATGTACGTGAAAAGTCACGCACGCTACAGGGAGCAGTGTTCGTGAAAAGTCACGCACACTCAAGGAGAGCAGTGTTCGTGAAAAGTCACGCACACTCCAGGAGAGCAGTGTTCGTGAAAAGTTACGCACACTCAAGGAGACACGCTTCCAACAGGAAGCGTACTCAAGCCTGCGTACGCAGCGCTAAAGAGCGTGCGTAGCTCAGGGTGCATAAGCTAAATAGCTCTGCACACTGCTCACTGTCTTCTCCAAACAGCAAGAACACCATGATGAACCCAAAGCTTCAAAGCATCACAACTTAGCCATCCGAACTCCAAATCCGGATTTCCAAGGCTCCAACTGGAGTGAAACTGAATGCTCTTCCACATGGAAATATCAAAACCCATAAACATCCAACTAAAATAGATCAAACCATGCAAAATCCGAAAATAGGAAAACTTAGATCTAGAGCAATGGAGACACCAAATCACAAAAAGCCAAGAACTAATGTTGATCACCATGTCCTAATCTAGCTAATGGACCAAGAAAATAGGGTTCTCATGTAGTGGCAAGATGCACTTGCCTATGGGTGGAGAGTTGTGGAGGAAGGAGAAGAAGAAGAAAATAAATGGTGGAAGTTATGAGGAGAGAGAGTGGTAGGTGGGGGTTATAAAGAGGGGGAGTTGTGGTGGAATGAAGGGGGAGCATAGGCTATGGTGATCCAACCATAAAGAACCAAACCAAACCAACCCAAACCAATTAAAACCGAGCCAGGACAAAACCCAAAATACGAAAAATACCAAAATTCTACAAGTCGAGAAAAATAAACAAATACATGCCAAAATCCAGATACGAAAATAAATACGAAATACGGAAAATACGAAAAAATGAGGGTGACACTCTCTCTCTCATGTGATGTAGAATTGGTGGGACTTGAAACTAGGCAACCTTTTGAACCATGAAATAAGTAATACATACGAGTCCTTGGCAGTTATCTCATCCCTAGCTCTTGTAGATCAGCTGATTTATTTGTATAGGAGAAGCCCACTCCTACTGGCGCTTCAACAAATAGAAGATTTGTCACTCCATAATCATCAATCAATAAGAAAAACACATTCAAGAAATATGTTGATCCCATCTTTCTCACACAAAAAAGAAAAAGAAAATCTGAAGGAAATAAGGAAAAACTATATGTGGGGTGTCAGAATAGAATAAAAGGGCTTACCCTTGTTCCAAGAGTAAGGATTTAGGGTGAGGTTGGATCCATTACTTCAGATCAGGAACGGTCCTAATTCCTGAGCTGCCCCATATGCTATGGATGAACACCTTGGCCCTGGTACAAGTAAATTTCCATCTTCAGTTCAGATTAGCCTTTCAGATAAAGTTCTTTATAACATCTGCAGATCAACCAGAAATATAATTGAAGCATGTTACCAAGAAGCTAATAATGATATTGTGTTTATGGAGCACAGTACTTGGAGACTAGTCGAGGACTAAATCTGATGTCGAGACACCTAGTTAACCTATAAAACTTTACCTCTTTCAGTCTTCTTCTTTCTTTTTTTGTGACAGATGAATCACATTTTAGTAAAACTGGAAATGCATTTTGGTAAATGTGGATCCACTTTATATATTACTGCATATTGAGAAACCAAGAGAATAGTATAAAAGATGAGTAAGCAGTTTGACTTGTTTTGCTAGCAAGCTAACAATAACTTTCACAAACCAATACATTCAAAAGCTAAGGCAAAGTATTTCAGGCATAATTTTCAGGTCTGTATAGTTGAGGAGAAAGAGAGAGTGGTTCAAATAACCCTGCTTTCCAGTATCTAGGGAAACCCTAGGAAGGCCCAATAGATGGTCTAGACTAGTTGGACTAACTCTAGCTCAAATCATTCCCTAAGCTGGAGCATATATATCATGCATGTTCAACTTGTAACATAAAACAGAAAAATGAGAAGATTCTAGCGGTTTGGTAAAAAAAATCTCCAGTCTGGTCTTCTGATGTGGTAAAGAAAGTGCACATCTGTTTTCCTATAATAGCATCACGAACAAAATGACAGTGGACTTCGTGTGTTTGGTCCTTTCATGGAAGACAGAACTATAAATTAATATAGCAGCTTGGTTGTAACAGTGCATGGGCAAGGGTTACTGGATATCATCAGAGTTTTAAGTCATATCATTTCATAGACGGAATGAGTCATCGCTCTATATTCTGTCCCCACACTTGATCTGGCTACAACTGTTTGTTTTTTTCTGCTTGAAATAACTAGATATCCGTCAAAATAAGTGCAATAACAAGACATTGATCTCTTATCGGTCTTTGATCAAACATAGTCAGATTCAGAGTAAAACAACCTTAAGGTATTGGGACCCTTCATGTAGCTTAAGACTAATAACACCTCTTGAAACTTTTAATGAATTGAGTAACTACACCCAACAACAAAGGACTTGCTACCCAACAAATCTTTTACTCGGACTTGCTCTTAACATCATTGCGCGCCATTAGGCCACGGATTCAAATTTAGCTCCATAGGAGTATCAAGGGGTTTGGAGCCAAGTAATCTAGTTTTTCGTAGAAAAAATCCATGACATAGTTCCTTTAGGAGAACTCCTCCCCCTTCTTGCTATGGGCTACCTCAAATGCCTAGGAAATAATGAGGTTGTCCTAGATCGTTAGTAACAAAATGCAGGGGGTTGCTACATTTAAACCTCCGCTCTAGGAAATAATGAGGTTGTCCTAGATCGTTAGTAACAAAATGCAGGGGATTGCTATATTTAAACCCCCGCTTGAATCCATACATTGCCTTCTTAATTTTGTACACATCATTCTCCTCCTGAGAAACAAATTCGGAAGGTTGCTGCATATATAGGCCTTTGCAAGATCGTCATACAAAAAAAGGTATCTTTAACAACAAGCTAAAAACCTCAAATGTCGACTTCGATTGACGCAAGAGAAAAGGGGACATAGATGAAGTCGAGGTAAGTGACCTAAGAGTTTCAAAGTAGTCAAACCATATGCCTAGGTGAAGCCTCCATGAGAAGATAAGCTTTACATAGATCAATAGAGCCATATGGTAGGTATTTGAGAGTAAACACCCATTAACCTCCAACAATATTACTATCAGAAGGTGTAGGAACCATGTCCTAAGTGCCACAAGATGAGAGGACATCCATCTCTTTAGCCATGGCTTACTTCCAGGGTGGTATAACAAATGCCTCATCATGAGTCCTGAAATTATAAACAACATTTAGAGAGACAAGGCAAACTGGTGATAGAAAGAGCCAAAATGAACAAAGAGACAATCATTCATAGGATATGGATAATGAGTACATTTATCTTTCTGAAGAGTAGTTGAGAAATCCAAATCAATGGAAGGCGGAGGACTTCCAATTCTCCAAATAGGATTTGGACGATCGATCTCTTTCGGGTTAGGAGTAGGGCAGTTCAAGCAGCATCCAGTAAAGCACATTGATGTAGGGGAAGAAGGAACAAAGCAAGACGTGGGAACCGGAAGAGTAGGAGAAGGGAGAGGATGGATGGAAGAGAAGATGAAGTGGAGAGAGGCGACTCGGTAAAATACAAGTATCAAAAGGATGTGACATCCATAGAGACATAGGATTATAGCAATCCTAATCCTTTTGGAATAACTAAGAAAGATACATTTGACAGTCAACGGATAAAGCTTCTCAAGGTTACGACTAAAGTTGTAGACAAATACAATGCACCAAAAAATGTGTGTTGTTGTCACGCCCCGCTCCCGTAGGAGCGATCGTCCTCGCTAAGGCGTGATGCCGCACGAGCCTAGATTGCGCTCGTGCAAGGCGGGTTCCATAACGGCCGATTTCAGCGGCTGCGACGGGGTCGTCGCACAGAAGTCCCGAGCAGAGACATTGAATAATAGCAGCAGAATTTTAGAAAGCAAACACAAGTCTTTACAAAACACCTTTTATTGATATTGAAACAAAGGTTACAATGGGCGCAAGGCCAAGATTACAATTCTCTCAAGTTCACTCAGCTCACATTACAAGTCACTCAGCTCTCTCTCTCTCTCTCATCTCTCAATACAAGTCTTGACTCCAATGGAAGCTTCGGAAGGCATGTCATACATTATGTCCCGTATAAGTCTTTTCTCCATGCGGCCGCACGCTTTGAATCGACAAGGAACTCTGTGCCTCGACGCATCCAAGCGAGCTCGCGCCACGAGCTTCTACCTGTGCCTGCACATGTAAACTATGTGGGTGTCAGTACTCAACTGTACTGGTGGAATGAGCTCCTCGCCACCTATACAAAACCAACACGTTTACTTTACTTTGTGCAACATAGTCCCATTTTTGATTGTCTTTCTACTCTTGCCTTAGGATCAGTTTTATGACCGACGCCTTCCTATTCTGTGTCTCTAGACCATCTCGTGCTTGCAACGACAATGTCGACTCAAACAATGTTAACCTATCAAGTCGTGCTTGCCTTTCGGCCAAAATCAGAGACGCAACTACGCGATGAGGCTCCATTCCTGTATGACCGTGCTATAAGTCCTTTGTGCCGTGCCTCGCAACTATGTGCGACTCAACCATATCGCCGCCTCGCGGCCCTTGCTACTTTGATTATCAACTGACCCAATCAAGACTTGTGAATGTTAGTGTCACTCGACCAACTTTGCCTTGCGGCGGTTTCCTGACTTAAACTCAAACAACTCAACCAACATATACAACTTATATGCCGACAACTCAAGACTCGACGCCACATCTCGTGCCGAAGCACGTCGCCTATGTTGATGCCACATCTTAGGACCAAACATCGTATTCCAACTGTACACACATTCAACAACTCAACTCAATCCAAAGGCACACACGTGATTGCCGCCATGCCGACTTATCTATATGATTTGGTCACTGACTCCAGAGCTATCCTGGACTCCTTTAGCTTGTTAGGCGACCGCCCTTGCCAGGTAGGTAGCTAGCCCCGCTGGCAAGCCTCTGCGCTAACTTGTGCGATCATCCAGCACGTGCTAATGCTGCTTCTCAAGAACCGGTCCCCTTCCGTCGGGCTACCGTTCGAGGAAACTCTACCTTGTCGACAAGTTGTCCATGACCATGCAAGACTCGACTCAACTGACGTCTCACACAGTCATTCTACCTCAGTGTTATCATCTCTCTCAGGGCCAAGTTCAATACGTCTCACCTCTGAGATCTTGCCTCGACGACCCGTAGTCGCGAGCATTCTTCTTTCTTGCCCTATCATTTTACTCAACTCAAGAACAACTATTCACAACACTTTCCAAACTCAATGAATCAACCGTGGCCCGTGCCTGAAAACACTAAGTCCGTGACATCGTGTCTTAAACCAACTTGAACTTACGCGACGCCACCGCCCAAGACATATTCTATATGACGGGCTTGAAACCGTAAGACTAAGTTGTCATACCAGCCGTAGGACTCGTAGGACCGTGCTTGGAATGACTTAGGTCGACCACCATCACTTTGCCTAACTTCACCAAGCCTACAACTTAACTCAAGGGACGAGCAAAGGCTATGCCAAGCCTTGCATCATGGAAGCGTACATGCTTTATCGAGCATTTACGCGGACGACCTATGACTTAGGCTACGTTCATAACTTTGCCTAATCAACCAACTTTCCTTCTCCCAAGCCACGGGACGAAGATCGAGTGTCATTTTCAAAGCACGCCGTGCACCAACTCTAAGCCGACCGTGTGACGTTTTTCCATGTTCTAACACATTTTGACCCGTCGGATTATTCCCTTAGCTATGTGGATTCATCTCTTTTATTATTAAGCCTACTTGTGCAAGTTGAAAACACGATTATTATGTGATGCAAAGATGAGGCAAGTTCATCGAAACTACCCACCTGAGCGAGCGGTCGCCTCGACCGAGCAATGTCTTCGAGTAGCCGTTGCAAGGCTAAGTCCGAACGCCGTCGGCGTTCCGATTCCTCCGATTGACTGAGCGGGACGGGGCACTACATCATACACTCAGAAAAAGTTTTCCTCGAAACTAACTGAGTACTTACTTATTGACCTATCACTTTACTCAACATTCACGAACTCTCGCACACACTACTATATGCATTTCTCAAATCCGAGCCACGCTCGTGCTACCCTCAATCCTTTCTTCAAAACTTACGATCTCAAAATCCTCGACACTTTCCTGTTCCTCAAGCCTCACTTGAATTCAACGTATCACTTAGTATGGATCGTGCACATATCTTAGGCGTCCCCAAAATACGTGCATTTCAACCAAGCTCGTGATAGCGAATCCCGCCATCGCCACTCGAGTCGGATCGTGCACGCATTCAAGCGTCCCTGATATACATGCATGTCAACCGATACTCGCGAGTGGTGCCTCCACAAATCCTACCACTTCACACTCGAACGTCTGCCTAACCGCTAGGCTATGTCTTTCCGTCAGTATTGGAATCATAGTTCCCAAACAACAATATCAACACTGACCCCATCCTAAGGTCAAACCAAATTGATGGTACGGGGTTTTCTATGCAAGCTCGCATCACTCCGATTTCTAAACATCGAGCATCATCCCCTACGCACATGCCAACATTCGTCGCACGGGGTCTGAGTCATTCAGCAAAGCCATTTCGCATAGTCAATATCTTCGAACACGTTCGACATAATCTTCCTATCATCCCTTCCAAGTCAAGCACGCTACGACACAATCCATCGCTAAACCATAATTCACATTTCATATTCCCTAAGTCATTCACCCTAATTCACGTATTCGATCATGAGGTCGTCTAGCTTAACAATATGTTGCCTCGATCTCACGCGAGTTCGATTATCCACGGTGGTTCATGAATCACCATACAACGCTCCCGCGGAATAATCATTCTCATCGGGACGTAACTCTTTTTGCGTCTAGACTAGTTCATTTTCGATGCGCGATTGGACCTACTCAATCCTCAAGTTTCATTCATCTATCGCAAGTCCTAACATCCTCAAATTTTTTTTGCATCAAATTGACAAGTCGAGACAATCGAAGTTGCGCGTCCTGATTTTTTCTGAGTTTGATCATTCCCGCGACATGAATCACCATGTCAGCGCTCACGCGAACGATTGCCTAAATCCGACGCGACGCATGTGCGAGGCTAGAGTTGCGCTCGCGCAAGACAAGATCGTCGACGTTGTGGTTTTCTGCGTAACCATCAAGACACAATATTTTCATCCAACATTCATCTCGATCAAAATCCTAAGTATAGTATCCAACCGAACAATAACACTTGCAATCGTTTTTCCGAGTCAAGTACCCCGAGTTATCGCATATCGATCTTTGATACGCCTCAATACCATCGACGATATGCGTAACCTGACGATCTTCTTTGCAACAAAATTTCGAGTCGTACCAATGATGCTATTGTCCGACTGGATAATCTCCTCGACATTCAACTTTAAGTTCGATCATTATCCCTCGAATCATTCACAACATCAATTTCCTCAATCATTCGATCGACATCCTGAGGCTATCGCATACACCACTCAGGGATGAAGTCATTCAACAAATCATCAACTTATCATTCGAATCAAAATCCACTTCTTTAAATTTTCCGTTCGAACCATTCCTCAATTTCAGGCACGCTCACCTATATCGCACGACGATATCGTCGCTCGATAGCACCCCTATCGATAGTCGACTCACTTTACTCAATCGA
Organism: Iris pallida; assembly: GCA_029216955.1. NCBI lineage: Eukaryota > Viridiplantae > Streptophyta > Magnoliopsida > Asparagales > Iridaceae > Iris > Iris pallida. The sequence continues at coordinate 41,180 of JANAVB010007730.1, forward strand.
GCTCAACTCATTCTTGCTCGACACTATTCAATTCCCACTCGACTTTTCTAAGGTCGACGCAACTTTGGTGTATATGTCCAGCCGACTTAGCCAACCGTGCTTACGTGAACCATCTTTTTGTTTTGTTGTCAAAATCTGTTCCACTATTTTGCAAATAGATAGACTTATTGTATGGACATCCCGTGGGACAATTGAGAGAGCGCACCAACGATATCAACTTTGCGGAAGCAACAATTCAGAGTTTGCGGAACAACGAGTTAAAGAATTCAATTGGTAGTCCAAGACGTAAAGCCGTGCTCTGATACCATTATGTCACGCCCCGCTCCCGTAGGAGCGATCGTCCTCGCTAAGGCGTGATGCCGCACGAGCCTAGATTGCGCTCGTGCAAGACGGTTCCATAACGGCCGATTTCAGCGGTTGCGACGGGATCGTCGCACAGAAGTCCCGAGCAGAGACATTGAATAATAGCAGCGAATTTTAAAAGCAAACACAAGTCTTTACAAACACTCTTTTATTGATATTGAAACAAAGTTACAATGGCGCAAGGCCAAGATTACAATTCTCTCAAGTTCACTCAAGCTCACATTACAAGTCACTCTGCTCTCTCTCTCTCTCTCATCTCTCAATACAAGTCTTGACTCCAGCGGAAGCTTCGGAAGGCGATGTCATACATTATGTCCCGTATAAGTCTTTTCTCCATGCGGCCGCACGCTTTGAATCGACAAGGAACTCTGTGCCTCGACGCATCCAAGCGAGCTCCGCGCCACGAGCTTCTACCTGTGCCTGCACATGTAAACTATGTGGGTGTCAGTACTCAACTGTACTGGTGGAATGAGCTCCTCGCCCACCCATACAAAACCAACACGTTTACTTTACTTTGTGCAACATAGTCCCATTTTTATTGTCTTTCTACTCTTGCCTTAGGATTAGTTTTATGACCGACGCCTTGCCTATTCTGTGTCTCTAGACCATCTCGTGCTTGCCACGACAATGTCGACTCAAACAATGTTAACCTATCAAGTCGTGCTTGCCTTTCGGCCAAAATCAGATACGCAACTACGCGATGAGGCTCCATTCCCGTGTGACCGTGCTATAAGTCCTTTGTGCCGTGCCTCGCAACTATGTGCGACTCAACCATATCGCCGCCTCGCGGCCCTTGCTACTTTGATTACCACTAACCCAATCAAGACTTGTGAATGTTAGTGTCACTCGACCAACTTTGCCTTGCGGCGTTTTCTGACTTAAACTCAAACAACTCAACCAACATATACAACTTATATGCCGACAACTCAAGACTCGATGCCACATCTCGTGCCGAAGCACGTCGCTTATGTTGATGCCACATCTTAGGACCAAACATTGTATTCCAACTGTACACACATTCTACAACTCAACTCAATCCAAAGCACACACGCAGATTTGTTGCCATGCCGACTCATCTATATGATTTGGTCACTGACTCCCAGAGCCCCTGGACTCCTTTAGCTTGTTAGGCGGCCGCCCTTGCCAGGTGGGTACTAGCCCCGCTGGCAATCTCTGCGCTAACTTGTGCGGTCATCCAGCACGTGCTAATGCTGCTTCTCAAGAACCGGTCCCCTTCCGTCGGGCTACCGTTCGAGGAAACTCTACCTTGTCGACAAGTTGTCCATGACTATGCAAGACTCGACTCAACTGACGTATCACACAGTCATTCCACCTCTAGTATTATCATCTCTCTCAGGGTCAAGTTCAATACGTCTCACCTCTGAGATCTTGCCCGACGACCCGTAGTCACGGATTCTTCTTTCTTGTCCTATCATTTTACTCAACTCAAGAACAACTATTCACAACACTTTCAAACTCAATGAATCAACTGTGGCCCGTGCCTGAAAACACTAAGTCCGTGACATCGTGTCTTAAACCAACTTGAACTCTACGCGACGCCACCGCCCAAGACATACTCTATATGACGGGCTTGAAACCGTAAGACTAAGTTGTCATACCCAGCCGTAGGACTCGTAGGACCGTGCTTGGAATGACTTAGGTCGACCACCATCACTTTGCCTAACTTCACCAAGCCTATAACTTAACTCAAGGGACGAGCAAAGGCTATGCCAAGCCTTGCATCATGGAAGCGTACATGCTTTATCGAGCATTTACGCGGGCGACGCCTATGACTTAGACTACGTTCATAACTTTGCCTACTCAACCAACTTTCCTTCTCCCAGGCCACGGGACGAAGGATCGAGTGTCATTTTCAAAGCACGCGTGCACCAACTCTAAGCCGACCGTGTGACGTTTTTCCATGTTCTAACACATTTGACCGTCGGGATTATTCCCTTAGCTATGTGGATTTATCTCTTTTATTATTAAGCCTACTTGTGCAAGTTGAAAACACGATTTATTATGTGATGGCAAAGATGAGGCAAGTTCACCGAAACTACCCACCTGAGCGAGCGGTCGCCTCGACCGAGCAATGTCTTCGAGTAGCCGTTGCAAGGCTAAGTCCAACGCCGTCGCGTTCCGATTTTCCGATTGACTAGCGGGACGGGGCACTACAGTTGTGACATGATAAAGAAGCTGAGATGGATAAAGATATGAATAAGGAATTTGGTCATCAATGTCAGAGAAGGGCATACGAGATGATAAGGACGGCATCACTCCACAAGTACTTCAAAATATCTATTTGATCAATAGACATACAAGTGATAACAAGAAAATGTGGATTCTTTCTTTCAACAACGTCATTTTGTTGAGAAGTATAAAAAAAGATACGTAAGGTGAATAATACCTTGTGAAGCACAATAAGAAGACAAATCTTGGTATGTATTCTAAAGCAATGTCAGTACGAAAAACTTTAATGCCAAAGGCAAACTTTGTTTTCAGTTCTTGATTAGAGAGTTTAAATATATTACAAACCTAAAATTGATTCTTCAAAATACAAATCCAAGTGAGACAAGAATAAGCATTAATAAAGGTAATAAAGCACCATTCATCCAAAATACTGGACATAGGACCTCGAATATCGGAATAAAAGTCAAACGGAAATAAACTCCATTTGTCGACTTATAAGGAAAAGAAGAACAATCATGCTTGCCTAATTGACAAGCCTCACACTCGAGAGAATATAAAATACCACGTTAAGGAGAGAGATCGTGCTTCAATAGCATTGCTTGTCACTATTGATAAGATATATATATATATATATATATATATATATATATATATATATATATATATATATATATTTTATATATATAATATAATATATTATATATATATATATATTATATATATATATATTATATATAATATATATATATATATAGGAAGCGGATCAAAAGCCCCCCTAAAAAACCCCCTAAAAAACCTCTCACTCTCAGCCGTCCATTTAATGTTAATATTAATGTTAAATACTAAAATTAACATTAAACTTAACATTAAGATTAATATTAACATTAACATTAACATTAATATTAATATTAACATTAACATTAACATTAATATTAATATTAATATAAAATAAAAATAAAATAAAAATAAAATAAAAATTAATATTAACATTAACATTAACATTAACATTAACATTAATTAATATTAACATTAATATCTATTCTACTATATAACAGGAAAACTTGGATGGTAAAATTTTTGATTTCCGAAAATACCCTTGCATGTCTATATTAATTTAAAATTGTTCATTAATCTATTCTACTATATAATAGGAAAACTTGGATGGTGAAAATTGTGAATTCCGAAAATACCCTTGCATGTCTATATTAGTTTAAAATTGTTCATTAATTTTAATAAAGTCAACTTAATAATTAGGTAGACTACCCTTTGGTCTTCCTAAAAGTGTTCCTAAGTTAATTAAAAGAATATTAAAATACGTGCAAGGCACGTGCACATATGCTAGTTAACATTAATATTAACATTAATATTAACATTAAATGGACGGCTGAGAGTGAGGGGGCTTTTAGGGAATTTTCTAAGGGAGGCTTTTGATCCGCTCCCATATATATATATATATATATATATATATATATATATATATATATTTATTTTTTTTATTTATATATATATATATATATATATATATATATATATATATATATATATACGGAAAAAACGATGGGAGAGCGGACTACTGGACGATCGGGAGAAAACCTACGGGGTCCCTCACCTGGGAACCCGGCGCTCTCGGCAGCGGTGGGTCGTCCAGCGGCAGCCCGGCCGGCGGCGGGCCGGCCAAGGCCGGCACTGGAGCTGGCGACGCTGGAGGTGGCGGCGCTGGAGGTGGCGGCGTGGAGGTGGCGACGCTGGCGGTGGCTGTTGCAGCGCGGGCGCTGGAGTCGCGCCTAGGGCTGACCGGGAGAGGGCCGCCTGGGCGCGCATTGGACAGGGGCACGGGCGGCGGCGATGGCGGCGTGGGCGGAGGAGGCAAGGCTGGGAGCGGGCTGGTCAGGTTCGGCGTAGCCGTGGCCGACGCGGCCGGGAAAGGCGTGAATGTGGACGGCTCGAAGGCGACGACGAGGGAACGGCTGTGGAGGACGTGCCTCTCATCGGACCCGATCGATGGGTCCGGATCTGTCGGGACCGCCAGCTTTCCAACCTGGATCCATGCCTGGATCTCATTATGGACAAATGGAGAACGGTGGCTGGACGACGGTTACGAGAGGTTACAGAGGTAGGAGTATGGGCAAGGAGGGCGGATGGAGTCAAGAAATGAGTATAGGACAGATGCCCCATCCAATGGCGCACTACACCTCCGACAGAAGGACAGAGTAGGTTCGGGGACACGGAAGACATCTCATGGCCTAGGTGGCCCCCCACGGTCGGGAATAGTACTGGCGATAGGACGTCTGGGTGGCGACCTAAGGCGTCGGTAGCGGATAAAAGGAAAGGGAAAGCTTCTGACATGTGGGGCCAGGGCCTAAGGTCCTCTTCCCCTAGTGACGCCCCATGGTCTCCAGGGACGTCTACCCGCCCTGCGGGCAAGTCTTGGACAGACATATGCAAGCCAGTAGGATCCAAATGTCCATCGTCAATAGAGTACGTGCCACCAAAAGAGGTAGGGAGTGGCTTTCGAGCCTCGTTCCCTGCGGAGAGATAGCGGAGGTGACAACTTTCTGGAAAAACACGTTGGTCTTGTACGTGCTGGGGAACAAGCCTTTCTATGGGCAGATTCGGGCATATGCGACACGTATTTAGCAGCCAAAAGGAAGCATAGAAGTTTTTGCGAGGGAGAATGGCTTCTATTATGTGAAGTTTGGACTTGCGGAAGACGTCGTCAGGATTACCCAAGGAGGGCCTTGGACGTTTGATGGAAGACTGATTATTTTGAAAGAGTGGACTCCGGAGTTGCGATGTAAGAAGGATGTCTTCAATGGTATTCTTGTTTGGATTCGCTTCCCGACGTTTTCAGTCAGATATTGGAGCATCCTCCTGCTTATGAGGCTTGTCAGCTTGGTGGGCAAACCGATTAAGGCTGACGATGCTACAGCCTTTCGGTCAAGGCTGATGTATGCTCGGATGTTCGTAGAGACCAGCGCCGGTAGAGAGCTCCCGAGTCTGCTGGAGTATGAGGTCCCGTCCGGGGAGGTGTTCACTCAGAAAGTTGAGTACGAATGGGTACCACCTGACTGTTCCCAATGTGCTTATTTCCATCATCTCTCTAGTACATGCCCAAATGGAGGTTAGAAGACTGTGATCCCCCTGGAGTCAGCTGTGGACCCTGGAGCATCTCGGGTGGCAGAGAGTATTGGAGTTGAAGAGAGGGTAGAGGGTGGCCTGCAGGAGGGGGCCCAGATGGAGGACGCCAGTAGACTGGGTCTGACTATCTCTCCGCAGCCAGAGCATCCCAATGTGGCTATGGTTACTTTTACCGCCCAGAGGAGTATGGTCACCAGAGGCATGACGGCGTCGGGACGAAAGCATAGGGGAGAAGGTGGTATGTCCGAGGAGAGTTTATAGGAGGAAGAGACATGCTGGCCCAATACACGACGGGCACCTACGAGAGGAAGGCTGTATGCTTGGCTACAAAGAGTCGCTCTATGTAGACAACCCTGCTTGGGTCCTGATGCTCACCGAAATAGCGAATAACATTCTACTACTCCTGGCCTGGAGGAGGACATGGCGGCGACGGACGTGGTACCATCCCCGGATACTGGTCCAGAAGAGTTTCAGGGGGCCCACCCTCTTAATAATTAATGGCAGTAATCGCCTGGAACATCAAAGGTGCATGCTCTTTAGGGAGATGAAGAGAGATTAATGAGGCCTTACGCAGAGAAAACTGTGACATCTCTGTACTACTGGAAACTAAGATTAAAGGAGAGAGGACGCTCGCGCGACGGACTCCCCCAATCGGGTTCAACTCTACAACCTGGCGATATGCGATATAGCAAGGATCTGGGTCAAATGGAACTGCAACAACTGGGATGGTGATCTGTCCCTGATGTCGGAATAGCTTATTGCGATATCTTTCACAAACAGGGAAGGATTCCGATTCATGCTTGGAGCGATATATGGTCACAACGACAGACAACGTAGAAAAGGCCTATAGAGGGGCATCTCCCAAGTGGGCCTTATGGCGGACAGTCTGCACCTCCCCTTGCTTCTTCTGGGTGATTTCAATGCTCTTCTCCACAGGCAAGAGAAGGTGGGAGGTCGGCCTGTTCCCGATCAAATTCGTTATGACTTCCAGAGGTATCTTTTGAAGTCTGGCCTGAGGGAGCTCGAGAGAGCGGGGAACATCTGGACCTGGCACAATAAAGCTGTTCACCCCAGATTTGCCTGCCAGCTTGACAGGGCACTGGGTAATAGTGAATGGTTCTGTTGTTTTCCAAATTCAGTGGCAGAGGGCCTAGCTGCTGGGATTAGTGTTCACTCCCCGATCAGGGTTGGCTTCACTGAGCGGCCCACTTGAAAATTGCGTCCTTTCCGATACAACAACAGCTGGTACTTGTCCGAAGGCTATATGGAGACAGTGGCCGAGGGGCTTCACGATCAGCAGGAGGGAACGGCTCAATTTCGCACGGTGCACATCCTCAAGCGCACTAAGAGGGCTATCCGGAGCTAGGTGAAGAACATGCCCCGACCATCTCTGAATGAAAAGGAGGCTGAACTCAGGGCTACTCAGATCTCCATGCAAGCTGATATTCTGGATGGGCTCTTAGCGGCACGGAAAAAGGAATTGATAGAAAAAGTCAACATTCTCCGACTCCAGAAGGAAATTAGTGCGACACAACGCGCTAAATGCTCCTGACTTAAGGAGGGGGTAACACCCTGTTTCTGAAAATTAGGGATTTTTGAAAAATTATTATTTATTAGTGGTATTTTAGTCATGGTATGTTTTCTGGTGATTTTAGTTAAGTTAAACCAATTCTAAAGTCATGCTAAGTCATGACTTATGACTTTGTGACTTTGTTAGTAAACCTTAGTGTAAACCCTAGTTTCTCTAACCTAGAAGTTGCCATAACCATGAGACTTGACCATAGGCTTAGAATATCATTTTAGTGATTTTTAGCCTAAGGGGTATTTTGTAATTTTCTAGGAATTAAGTAGGATTAGTGAGATTTTACTATTCATGGACTTTTGATTAGTGACTTGATAATCCCTAACCTAGTTACCCTAATCTAGAGGTTAGTTCCTAACCTAGAAACTAAGAGGATTAGATATTTCATGGTAGTCAAAGCTATACAAATATCTAGATATTTACTTATTGATATTTTGCTTGATTTATGCAAAATATCTTAAACCCTTTACAAAAGTCTTTAGCTTAGCCATGAAGCTTTGAAACCCCCCCCCATGCTTGTGGCCGGCCAAGACACCCCCATGACCCCCTTTGCCCCCCCTCTCTCCTATATAGCTAACACTTAGTTCACATTCCCATGGTTTCATGAAAAATCAAAACTAAGAAAAACCCAAGAACCCTTCCACTCTTTTGACCATAACTTTCTCATTTCTCAAGCTTTGAACCTCTAGTTTTCTCCATTAGGTCACCTACAATCTAAGGGAGCCTAGGGAAGTGAGCTACTTAAGTTTCACCAAGGAAGGACAAGTTGAGGCTAGAGGATACACACCTCTTTAGTGAAATTCAAGACCTTGCACACATAGAGGTAAATATATCTAAACCTAGTTAATATACTATTTTTTTTCATTATTGCATGCATATAGTTATACCTAGCTGTGGTAAGGTTTGGTGAAATCTAGAAATTGTTTGGTGTCGTATCGGACACGTATCCTACATATAAAAAC
>JANAVB010007731.1:0-49129 GCA_029216955.1 Iris pallida
TACTGGAAATTCAAAGCCGAACCGAAATGAACTATAAAGAAAATGGAACTGACTGATAAGCTATTAGGCTAATTTTATCTTTACTATTACATATATATATATATATATATATATATATATATATATATATATATATATATAATATATTTTTATATACCTAATAGCCAATATTCTATGAACATTGAGTCATTGGTGTATGCTGGAATAAAGACCCAGAAGTCCAGAAGGATAAAAAATCCCAACTTTAAGACCTATGAAATCTTTCAAAAAATAGAACTACACAATGCATCCAATCTATAGAAAAGCATAAAATTTCTGTAGGCCTCTTAAAAAAATTACCTTTCTTACCGTACGGTGGAAGGAGGTAAAAAAAACCAACGGTACGTCGGGTCTCCGGCGTTGCACGAGTATCGTGTTGATAACGTGTTTTGAGGCCTATTAGCACAACACCCGGAGAATGAGATGAATAGGTATGAAGCTCCCTCTTGTTAGATAGACTAATTTCATATATCTCCATATATCTCTACAAGCCATCCCAACCTCTCTTTATATAGGAAGAGAGAGGTTGGGAGTTACAAGTGAAAAGTCACTTGGGAGAGACAAAGTGAAAAGTCACTTGGGAGTTACAAAGTAAGAGTCACCATGATGAGTTACAACATTCTAGACCTTTTGTTGTAAACGATCATATAACACTTAGGGGTGAGCATTATTCGGTTTTGGACCGAAAATCAAACCGAACCGAACCGAATAAGGAATTCAGTTCGTTTTTAAATAAATTCGGTTCAGTTTCGGTTTTGAAAATACTAAATTTCTTATTCGGTTTCGGTTTAGGGATTCGGTTTCGGTCCAAAACCGAATAAAAAATTTAGTATATATATATATATATATATATATATATATATATATATTATATATATATATATATATATATATATATATATATATATATATATATATTCGGAAGCAGGTAAATTGTTTCTGGAATCGCTCCCGCTGGGATTCGAACTCCTGACCACTCGGGCCGCATGCATCTGTCTTAACCATTGGTATGTGTGTGTGTGTGTGTGTGTGTGTGTGTGTGTGCGCGCGTGCGCGAGTTAATTATAGGTATATACTAAATATATATAGGTATATGTTATAGGTATATACTGAATATATCTAGGTATATTCAGTTATTATATATAATAACAAAAAAAAAAAAAATCAAAAACCGAATAAACCGAAAACCGAACCGATTTAATTCGGTTCGGTTCGGTTATTGACCAATTCGGTTCGGTTTCGGTTTTGCTTATTCGGTTTCGGTGCAATTCAGTTTTTGCTTATTCGGTTCGGTTTGAACCGAATAAACCGAATGCTCACCCCTAATAACACTTGTTGGTTCTCCATGTGATAAGACCACTTGTAGTGCTTCTGTAAATTAAATTTTTTTTAACTAATGTAACAGAGAATATTATTGGTGACATATACTTATGATAAACATATTTTTATTAGATCAAGTCAAATGAACTGCTTAGCCTTTGGTACCATACAAAATTTTGTACAAGGGCAAAGAAAGTGATGATCTAAGATGATATCTCTAAGCTCCTGCCAGCTCTAAGGGGGTAAGAACTGTTGACCCAAACTGAATTACATTCAACCTAATCTTGATAATTAACAAAACGATATATGTTATAATCTAACTTGACACATCAAGCTCCATCAAGCTCCAAAATAGAACATCATCACATATCAGTTCAAGACAGACATCATCGACGATTGCTTCGACAATGCTGCTGTTACTTGTACTCTGAGTCAATATTTTTACTTTTTATTGAGTCTAAGCTATTGTAAGTTGAGTCGCACTGAGTATCTCAACCCTAGACTTAATACCCAAAGCTCCACCAAACAAACTCCAAAACTTGCCAAGCCCACATAGCTCATTTGAACTTTCTGTCCCCTATGAGACAGAGTTCGGGCCGAACTCTGCCCCACACAGAGTTCGGGCTGAAGTCTACCCCCTTAAAATTAGGAGCTAATTTTTAGGGCTTGCTGGCTACTAGTTGTCCAACGGATAAATATTTGAAATTTTGGGACAGAGTTCTAGCCAAACTCTGCATCTCTGAATTAGTATATATATGCCTTGATTTCTCTCATTTTTAATCATCCAATCTTCTCATCTTCTCTTCTAATATAGCCTATACATTCTAGAGTTTATTCTTCTCATCTAACTAGCCACAAAACTTCCCAAGCCTCCGAGGTTCCCAGTACGAGTCAACTAGAAGTTTATGTATAAGAGTTTCAAAAGAAGTCACTTGGACAGTTCTAAGTTTCGTCATCCACGAATCTGTAAGAAGTTGGCGTGCTCTTCTGAGTAAAGGCACATGGTTGTATGCTATTTTACAAATAGTGGATTTGAATCCTGAGCAAGAGTTCTCAGGCCTGCACTAGTCCTCCACGAGAAAAACCAGGTTAAAAACTGTTGTGTTTGTGTATGCTTCTTTGATCTCTATTTATATTCCGCACTTATACTCTGATTATTATTTCTGTTGGCTGCACTTGAATAGAGTTAAATTTTTAATTGGGTATTATCGATACATACTCTATTCACCCCCCTCTAGAGTTGCCTACATGTACTTCAATTGGTATCTGAGCTTTGTTATCTTATATTGGATTAACATCCTAGAGCTAATCCATGGCAACCACACAACCTATCTTTTCCAATTATGGTGAGGGACCATCCACAAATAGGCCATCCCTATTTGACGGAACTAACTACACCTATTGGAAAACTAGGATGAGTTTTTATCTCAAGTCTTTAGACTTTGATCTGCGGACCATCTTCACGGATGGTTACAAGAAGCTTGCCAGAATAGTTGTTGAGGGGACCCTTATTGAAAAACTTTCACGCCCTATAACCAGAATAGTGGAGAGCGGGGGACAGACACAACCAGTTACGTATATTAAAGTGAATTCCACATCGCAACACGGTCATGGCTGTCTAGATGCATGAGGGTTTAACTACAAGCCATTAGTCTCTTGTAGTCAAGTACAAGCCTAGTGTCTCAATCTCAAGAAAGCAAGTAATGTAACAAGATAGTAGATCATCAGACATATAAGGTAAGGCTTCCCAAATATTACATATTCAGATGATCATGAAGCTAGTCATACAAAATGAGAAGACTAACAAGAGTTAAAGTCATACATGATCAACCCTAGGATTTGTCAATCATGTTACAGCCCTTAGGCAGACAGGAATGTAAATTCAACACGAGCTAACACTTGCTCGGCGGCTAAACACCTCAAAAGAATAATTTACAATAGAGTGGGAGATCAAAATAAACCCACTCGTTGCCAGGGTTGCGTCTAGTGTTCACCATCTGGCTGAAAGATCCTCGGGTGCAACTCCAAAATCTGGTCATACAAAACCAGCTGGATCAGACCCCAGAAAGAGCAAGTGGCACAAGGGAGGCTTCACTTAAGAACTAAAACCAGCATGTTAGATCACATAGCATAATAATTACGAAAAAACTTAAGTTAAGAATTCAGGGGATAAACGATAAGATAACTTAAAAAACTACTCCGGTAACCAAGTTATAACCCGTAAAACAAACAAGGACCAGGGTTGTAATCTTTCACCTGAATAGAACTTAGTCTCTGACCGATTATCGATAAAGTAAAGGATAGACAGTAAATGTACTGAAGTAATCATAGGCGGGCACTGTCTAGACAAGATTAGACTGGACTCCATCCATCAATCACGGCCAAGCAATGAGTACGGCTTGATACTTTAACTAACTAGGGATATCACGAGCCTAGTTACTAACAAGATACATTTAAGATGTCCCAGCAGTAATAAGCCCTATAGCTATCCAGTTATCCTTCCACATGTTGAGAGAGTTGATTAGGTGACTTGGGGGTGCAACAGATGACAGCGTGCTGGAAATGTCTCCTACTCGATGGCAGGCAACAAGTCCAATTAAAGTGCCCAGATAACGAGATTGCCTGTGACTAAAAAATCTCACTATGAACTACTTGATCAATCTAGTTGTTAACCTAGTCAAATTCAGTACGAATTCCTGACCGTAGTAACCAGGAATCCATGTCCTAGGCATGATACAAGACGAGACATGTAGCTTATATAAGTACAAACACCCACGGTGTCAAGACAAGAGTTACTTAGCAAGTCAAAATAGCCATCGCAATAGCATATCGAGATTTATCATGTTAGGTTACTTATCAAGATTACTTGTCAAGAGTGCACCTCAGCGGGCCACTATCAAGTATATTCATGTCATGTTTCTTGTCAAGAGTGCACCACGACGGGTCACTATTAAGAGTTATCATGTAAAGTCATATTGTCATGTCGTGTTTATGTAAGTGCACCAAGGCGGGCCACTATCAAGGAGTTATTAGAGAGTGTACTTGCCATACCAAGATCGTGTTTAAAGCTCAGAGTACATGAGCAACATGGAAAATAATATTTATAAGACCTAGTCAAGTAAAGAGTATAAGCAAAGTCACAACTCACACTAAGGACCATGGAGACAAACATGGATAATTGCAAGAGATGGCACAAGGGATCAATGGGGTGACATGGAGAGCATGTGCCTAGGGCTATGTGCCCACATGTACGTGCCTATGGTCTAGGTGCCCACAAGCATGCGCCCACATGAGTGAGGCAGGGTGTATGGTCTATGCGCCCACATGCATGCGCCCACATGAGTGAGGCATGGTGCATTGGAAGATAAGTCTGGAGACTATCTTCACTGGCTAAGTGGGCATATACAATAGATATACGCCCATAGGGTGGAGTCAAGGTGTACTTGAAAGATAAGTTTGGAGGCCATCTTTTATGACAAGCGGGCGCATAAGGAAAACTATGCGTCCAAGCAGGGAACATGGGTGCACTTGGCCGCATATAGAGGCTATGCGTCCATATTGAAAGAACTGTAGGCGCATGTAGAAGCTATGCGCCTAAGTAGATTAGGGCATGGAGCTTGTGCGCATATAAAGGGCTATGCGCCCAAGGCTGAAGCTACTATTGGTGCATAAATGCCATGCGCCCATACTGTTCTTCTTCTCCAACCCGAGAAGATGAGTTCATGGAACCCATGAACTCTCTAAGTTCACAAATCACTCAAAATAAATCAAAATCTGAGTTTTCAAATGTCCATTATGAGTAAAATCAAATTCTCTACAGCATGGAACAATCAAAACTTGAAAATAAAGAATTTTGATAGATCAAAATCCAAGAAAACCAAGATTTAAGAAAACTTAGATCTACAAGAATTAATCCTCCAAAACCAAAAATGTTAAGTACTAAATAGTCTTAGAAGCTTGTAGGGAAGACAATGGAACAAATAAAATGGTGTTCCTCCATGAAGCAAATTGCACTTGCCTAAGATTTTAGGAGATAATTAATGAAGAAGAAAGTGGATGAGGGAAATAAATGAAAGTAAAGGAGGAGAGAGAAAAGGGGGTTGGGTTATAAAGGGGGTTTATCATGATGAACCACTTGGCCCACTACAAAAAAGTGTCTTTTTGGGACGACACTATAAGGAACACAAGTCTAAAACGTCCTAAAAGTATAGTTCTAGGGACGCCTATATTTTTAGTAACAAAAAGTTGTATTTTTTTGGGACAGATTGTGAAAATGGATCACTATTTAGGACTAATAAAAATTTCTGTTCCAAATAATACACATTTTCGTCCCAAATAGGTCGGCGGGAATGCCACACATTTGGCGGCTAATTGCCAAATATTATGGGAGGAAAGTTTACCTCCATATGTTTTCATCTTAACCGTTCGATCGGATGGCTTAATCTAGACCGTCCATCCCAAAACTTTCAGAACTTAGTAGATCAAAACTTTCTGAACTCAATATCAAAATAACCTAAATCTCTCTCTCTCTCTTTTCGATCAAAAATTGGATGCTACTGCTTTCTCTCTCTCTGACCTAGGTGCTCCAGTACCCACTCCATGAAGCAGGACGCCGACTCGACGCTGGCGCTGACGGCCCACGGGAAGTCACGATGGAGCCGGGCCATCCTCTTCGATCGCCACCTCCTCCGGTCCCGCGTCCTCCTCAAGACGGCCTTCGCCAGTAGGCGGCGTAGGCCCCCAACCAAGAAAGCTCAGCATCATAGGTTAATGGTCCAGGTTTCGGCTCCTATATTGATTTTGTGGGTTTTCCTCTAAGTATTGCTCATTTTAACCTCTAATTTCTTCATGTGTCTATAGAAAATTCAACATGAGGTATGGTTTTATTGATTGTGATCCTAATCATATTAGATCGATTATCTGCCAATGACGATCGAGATTTAGAAATTTTATTTTTTCCAGGATATATTGAGCTATTTATTATCCTATACTTTAAATAAGATGTTCAATAAGCATAATATTTTTTACTTCCTCAGTGCTATTGGCTATTTGGCAATGTCATCCTTTCCAAGTCATTGAGTATTTAAGTACTGGCATATCTCTTTAGATTACTTTAATGTGCATTTAGGCCTAACTTTTTTGTTGTTGATATTTTGAAAAGGAAATGGCGAAGAACTCCCATGTTTCAAGGATCTCAAGTTTCATCATTGTTCCTATGCCGTGTCTTACTTGTGGGATTTGGCTTTGCAAGCTCTTTTTTTAGAGGTGACATGTTTTACAACATGTTTCAATTTAAAATGTTGGATTTTGAGAAGATTTCTTACTTCTAGTATTTAAGAATGTCTACTTGACCTTGTCTTAAAAAAGGACCACAGAACTTGTTTGGAGTACTGAACTATACAGGTAGTTTAAGAACTAGCATGACAGAAAAAATACTTTAGCCCAAGTGTTATAAGTAATATAATGCACAAGGTGTTCTAATGTGCGCATGTTCTTTGCACTCTTTTGATCACTAGTCCGTGCCAAATATGCTTACCGTTCTTCCAAATATTTTGAGCATTTTGAATGTTCTGTTTTGGACAGCATAAAGAAGCTTTTTTGCCTGTGAAATGTTAATGGTTAGTTAAGAAAATTGTTTGGAAGTTTATTTTTACTTCTCTCTTCCGAAGGAAATTTGGCTTTTTTTACTACCTATTGTTGGATCATATGTCAGAACTTTTCCAACCATAAAATACTGTACATACTTCTAGCAATGTGTATTGACTAGCTTCCCAACTTTTTAAATCGAGTTGCATTGAACTTCAGAATGCCTAATCTAGTTACACATCAGTAACTGGAGGGGAGATTTCTTGTAACCCCGTTCACCTTTCAAATGAGAGAGACTTATCATGATACATTATATATTTCTTGTTAACCAGTTTACTGTATCATTCTTGCTACTAGTGATTAGCCTGAAATCATGCACTTCATGATGGCGGCGGCACGCCACGATACTTTATATCCCTTATTAGTGCAATGAGAACTTGTAAACTACATGACACAACTAGCAAACAGTTCTGTATATGTTAATATGCAATGCTTTCTTATGACTTATTGTATGGCTTTAGCATATACAACTTGTAAACTACATGACACAACTAGTAAACAGTTCTGTATATCTTATGCCAAGTTTTACTTCTACAGGGAAGGGAAGAATAGTTGGGTATAGATTTGCATATGCCATGGTTGTATTTTAGCTTTAAAATGATCGTTTCCTGTGTATGAAGGGACAGTAGTTTGCACCGAGTTCAGAGAAGCCATCATGGAGGTATAGTTTCCAAATTTCTCTAATCAATGACGCTATCTAGAGACATTTTTTTTAGTTCTAATTGAACACTTGGGAACTAGATTGTTAAGATTCATTTCTTTCTTTCTAGTTTACTAGATATTTTACTATTTTTCACTTTATATTTTTGTCTTTGAATCTGGTTGTTGGTATCTTGACTCCCAGGTGTAATGTTTTCATTCATTATGTTTTTTGGCAGCTTTTCCCCTGCTCCAACACTGGCATTGGTAATTTTCTTGCACACTGCAAACTTAGCTAGCTTAAACAAACATTTTTTGTCTTCTACTAGTAATACCTATCAGCCAGAAAAATATGATATAATCTTCACATTTGCTTGTTTGTCACCATTACTGTTAACATGTGATTTTCCCTGCTGCAGCACTATATCGTTTCATTTTCTTATCTTAGTTCCTTCATGTTGTTTACTATATTATTACTATATTAATAATTATTATTTGTATCATGTTATTACTCGTTAGTCTTTTGCTATTTTTTCTGAACATATTCATTTTCATAGTTCTAGTTCCTTTATGTTGATTTTGTTTATAAGAAGCCTGGCGCTCGTGTACTCTACCTTGGAACTGCTTCGGGTACTACAGTTTCTCATGAATCAGACATTGTTGGATTTGTACTCTCTCCTATTTTCTAGACACTTTCCTCATCTAGACAACTTAGAAGGGTTGTTCATTAATTCGATGGGCTCAAAATCTGAAACAGTAAAAGGTACTTTCCATGTATGCTGGCCTTCTGAATCTATTTTGTACAAATGGCTTGACGAGAATTTATAGGATAGAATTCTAGTTAAAGTGAGCTATAAACTGCCTCATTCACCCTATCATCTAAATTGTTGTGCATATTGCTGCTTATTGAATTTCAATTTTTTTCTACATTTTATCTGATTTACATCACCTAAGCAGTGCTCGGCCTCCTGATAAGTGGCATAATGTTTTATCCTAATCATGAAAGGTCTACTTTGAACTCATCCATGCTATATTTTTGTTTCTTCTATGTGTAAAGTTGAGTCATAATTGAACACATTTGCTATCATTGATACTATCACTGAGCACAGTTTCTGATCCCATCACTGATGCTATCACTGATACATTTGCTTGATACTACACTGGTACTACCACTGAGCACATATCCTTGGTAATCAAAATTGGAACTGATACTATCACTGAGCATATTATTTTTTGAGGTTCAACAAGTGGTAGAGTCCAGCTAGTCAGTGGACAACTCTCCTGCTGGCAATAGGCTCTTAAGCTCTAGTTCAATTTGAAGCAAAAACTGCTGACAAGTGGTCTGTAGCTGGCCATTTGAAGCAAAACCTTTTGAAGCTAACTTTTTGCTTAATTTCTAATGCTTACTGTCTATTATTGGAGAACACAAGTAGTTAATGAAGGAGAATCGGCTCTTCGGAGCGAGCTATACCTAAAAAACAAAAATATATTGGCGGATCTCTGGTGTTCTTGATTATCTTGGATATGTAAGGTATGTCTAACACCCCACCTCAAGATGATGGTAGAACACTTTGATTTTGACAAAGGAAAAATACAAACAAACCGAAAAAAGTATGCTCTTTGGTCACTCTTGTCAATTTTCTTTTAACTGAGTTTCTGCTTTCGATGTCATCAGTCTACTTCATATTATGGCATAATTCAACAAAGCAAGTGCTTACATTACTGATCCTTAGATTATATCAGCAGTAGTTTAGGAATGAATATTTTCATGCTTCATTTTATATGTTGAATGTGTTGAACATATCAGTGGTTGTCATGCTAGTGCACAACTTTGGGAAGATACAAATCTTTTTGACTTGGTGACAAACAATGGATCAAGCAGTTGAATATTTTGTATTATTTTTTGTAATGTAAAATAAAGTAGTTTTTTTTTGGTGGTCGAAAAAATATATTATGTTCTTTCCTAACTGTTTGAATACATCACGATCATAACAGATTTAATCAGACATATACAAATTTCTCGCGAATATATACTCTCAAATGTTGTTTTAGATATATAGATCCTTTTTGTTTAATTTTATACATTGCTTATATATTCTTGAGAAGAATCTAGTTCAACTTAGAGGTCTGAAAGTTTGTTACTATTAAAACTCTGAAAGGGAGGGTTTGGATCATTTTCACTAGGGCCATGGATGACATTTATCTGGATATATCTATATGCAAGTGTTCATAGTTGATTATTCCGTAACAGACCAGCGCCACAGGTTGGCTCAAATAATCAATTTGGAAAAGAAAAGAAAAACTGTAAGTGAAAACACAATCCTTGAACCCAGACAAATATTTTTTAAACTGTGAATTTGTAGCTTCCTTTCTCTTTTAAGGTTGCTCGAAGTTTTAGTGAAAGATTGCATTCGATAGTCCTTTGCTACATTACTTGATTATCTCTGATTCTCTGTTGCTTCATTCTAGTCTTTTCTTTCTGTGTGATCGTAGCTATTTGCTTCAGGTTGCAGAATACCTTGTTCCATACATTAGATCAGACCCTGCCAGCCAACCTACATCAAGTTCCTCACATGCTTAAAAGCCTACTCTCAGATCTTCTCAGTAAGAAGCACAAACTACTATGTTCTTTGTAGTAAGAAGCACAAATTACTATGTTCTTTGTCTATGCTTTGGCACTTCCTATCTTTTATGTTGCAGTGCATCATCTATATTAGTTAACTTCTTACCTTTCTTAATCCAGAGACTTGATTTTGGTGCGAGAAGGAATAGATACCTTATTGAAGATTGAATGGCCTATCATCCTTGTGAATTCTAAAACTTTAATCATATTCCTTGTCTTCTGTGATTTAAAGCGGTTGTCTTTGTTTCTAGTTTACTATATATGGCTGATTATTAATTGTGGAACACTTTGTTCTCTTGATACTTTGGTCAGTAGGTTCTAATGTCTATAATGCTTTTATATTATCTGGCAAAGATTTAAAATAAAATCTGGGTCCTACACTAGACTCTTCTGCTACACACAATTTTTAAAGACGCTTTGGAGAATAATTATGATTAATATATTTGTTCTATGTGCATGCATAAAAATCCTTGTATTATATGCGGAATGTGATGAGATATTACATAGGCTACTCTTTCCTCCTAAACCAGAGGTACGACTCGAAGAACTTCAAGCAACTCTTGCAAATCTGCTTTCAGCAGGTTTCTAATATATGTTCCTGCTGTTGTAGACCCCACCTTAAATTTACTAGTCATTGGACCTGGTTGTGATGAATGCTGAAAGTTATTTGGTGCTCAACATCATATCCAGTACTCTACAACAAATATGTGATTATGTCCTGCATTAGAGACCTAGATTTTCTTCTTCCAGGTAGTCATACTAGTCTTCCAACTGTAATTTTTTTAATATTGTTTTCCAACTATCGATTTATATGGATTTAAATGAATATCTTGTGGGCCATTCCTGAAAGAAATTGTAACTTTGCGCTAGTCAAGTTTTGATATTTTATACTGAAGAGGATGATGGTCTTTGTTCATCTTGTATCAGCTTATGTGGACGCTAATTAAAGCAAGTTTCAAATATGAACGAATCATGATTCAAGTCAAGACCTCGAAAATGGGAAATCTTAAGCTTGTAAACACAAATCGACCTTTTCTTCTTCTGTATACTATTCCTTCAATAAAAGGTTAGAACTAGTATGAATTTATTTTTCTCTCCATTTTCTTTTCGAGGAAATAGGTGGCCAACTCCCAGACTGTTTCATCGAAGAGCCAATAATTTATTACATAATAAAACACAACACAACAACTAGGAGATGGTATCCCAAATATCAGTAATGAATCTATGGCTATTGACATCAGCAATGAATATATGGATATTGACATCTGATGATTAGAACTTCTTAAACGTCCACACATACATATGGTTCCAGATAACTAAATAGGAGATGGCTTATCCTTCACATTGATGGAATACAAACACCAATTAAACGTCCACACATATGTATGGGTTATTTTTGCTTCAGTTTTTGCATCCAAAAAATGACTTACCCTTTCCATCTCTTCATTAACCCTCCTCTCAGGTTTTTGAAGGTAACCTCCACAAACACAACTCTCTATGAACAGCTGTGATTCACCACTACAAAACTTGCTGAGTCATCCAAGAAGGGTTGCTCAAAGTCTTCTTGATACATAGAAGAACCCAGATCCATAAGCATCTTTGTTATGTTCCTCATTAAACCCATAACTGCTTGTGGATGCAGTTTGGCATTTGGATTGGATATGCAAAGTTGTGAATAATTTTGGTCTTCATCTGTTTAAGACAACACAAAACCAGATTCCCAACCTTGAAGAACAGTTCAAATGAACTAGAGATCTTAAATTCTTAAAAGATATGACTTTTAGAAGGGAAAAAAATTATTTTACCTCTAAGTTGCCAGCACCATCAACATCTTGAACGTCCTGGTACTGACATTCACCTCATCAAAATGTCTCATAAGAACTACAGATCGAAACCAACATCCTCTCATGCAATTGTCCTGAGAGGGTACTTCGACATGGCTTCCTTTAGCTGGTGGTTGTTTTTGCTGAAGCATGTTCTTGAATAATTGCTTTCTCAGCATATCAGATGTAGTATAACCTAAAATATGCATTTCTCCTCTACTATCAATAGTCAAACCACAAGACTTCTTTACATCCCTAATCACTCTTGGAGCATTTATATTCTCACTATTCAAGTACTATTTTTCTTCTTTAGTTCAATGTACCCAACTTGATTAAGAATAGTATTGGAGCCACAAAGAGTAGTTATCTTCAACCACATTCCACTCCAGGGATTAATTTGTAACAAAAGCTAGCCAAGTGTTAGTTGAAGCAAGAGGCAGTGTATTTGCAAATTCTATATATGCACATTCCACTCCAGGGAAGTGAGTGCCAGTATCCATTAAGAAATAGGAGGAAATTTTCCATATACCATGCATCACTATGGTTTGAGCTTCCTTGTATAGATTTTTATTATGGTTTGAACTTCCTTCTATGTCTTATTAGTGTGTTTCTTGCATAGCTTACTACTATGGTTTGAACTTCCTTTACGGCACTGTGTTGGACTATCTTGAAAGTTCTCGATATTTGATCCTCAAATTTGGTCGAGGATGAGCACTTTTCCATTTCTTTATATACATATTGAATCTAATTTTCTTAGATCTACTGACAACACATGTTGCAAATGATGAGGAAAGCAACATTTGGGGTCCTCAATTCTTGATCCTCCATTGATGCTGGTCTTGACCCTCTACCAGTGCTTGCATTTCCAATGTCTAGTGAGCTCTGATACGCTCTAATACACCTGTGTGCACTTAAATTTCTTCTAATATGCACTGTGCAGTTGATACTTCTTTTGATACTCGGATATCCTGCTATGGAGGTTTGGTTCTTCATTGGTAGAGCTGGTTGAGCAGCATCATGAATGCGATTGAGCTCTTGCAGACCCACGGTGAGCTTCAATCTGATGCCTAGCTTCAACTGGGATCATATCGTAGAGGAAGAGTATTTTATTATAGTTTGAGCTTCCTTTCTTATATTTTTACTCTGGTTTGAACTAACTTTTATGTCTTATTAGTGTGTTTCTTGCATAGCTTACTACTATGGTTTGAACTTCCTTTACGGCACTATGTTGGACTATCTTGACAACACCTACCCTATATACTGCTACATTTATTATGCATTTTTAGGTTGCATACAACATTCCTACACGTAGGTCATAAGAAAAGAGCGTGAAGAGCAAGAGGCCCGGCATAAGAAAGAGCTTGAGGCGGTCAAGAGTGAGCTTAGGACTGAGCTCAAGGAGGAAGTTGTGGTCATGTTCCTAAATGCTCAACTACTTTGTCAACAATCCAATACATTGTCCAGGTAATTTGCCAACTATCAACTTATTACATTGGTTTTTCTCTGTGATTCCTATGTTTGGTTTTCTCTCGTGGCTGCAATTAATGTTTGGTTTTTTTTCATCTCTGTGATTCTTCAAACTACTTCTCCATTTTCTTTCTTTCCAGTTGGAAGTTGAACTATGCTACATTGGTTTCTTTTTTGGACAATGATTTTTGGAGTCTGAATTTTGCATACTGCCTTTAAAGTTTGTTTCTCCATTTCCTTTCTTTCAAGTTAGAATTTGTATTTATTACATTGGTTTCTCTTATGGACTATGATTTTTTGGACTGAATTTTACATAGTCTCGTGCCAGTATCGGTATCGGAACTTAAAGTTTGAGCTGCAAAAGAGTTTTGTTTCCCAATTTTTCCCTTCACTTAAAGCTTCCTTTTTCATTTGAAGCTTCCTTTTTCACTTGAAGCTTGTTACTGTACATTAGTTTTTCTGTACAGTAACAAGCTTGTTATTTGTAGTTCCCATTTTTGGACTTGAAGCTTCCCAATTTTTGGACTGAAGCTTATTATTTGTAGTTCCCATTTTTTTGTAAGCAGGTCTGTACAGTTTGGAAGAACTGTTAGCAGGTCTGTACAGATGGATTGATCTTTTTGTTCTGTTTTAAACATTCACAAACTAATGTAGTTTAGTCTGTACAGTTTGGAAGAATTTGTCTTTCTTTTCTGGTGGTTTATATACAGTTAGCAGGTTGCTAATATATTGGCATATCTTATTTCATTTGCAGGTCCTTCAAAAGCATTCTGGATATGCTAAAATGATGGACAACTATCTTGTGATGGAAAAAAAATTTGGGTTCATTTTTTGGGTTCATGTTGGATATACTTGAATGTTCAAAAACATAGTGTAGTGCTTAATGTTTTGGGTTCAGAATTTTGTATATACGTAATGGTGGAGACAATGGGTCCATTTTGTAATGGTGGAGACAATGGGTTCATTTTGTAATGGTGGAGACAAGGGGTTCTTTGTAACTGATGGTGTGGGTGATGTTGTGTTTTGAATTTATTTTGGAAATGATGGTAAAGGATGCTTACTGTTAAGCTTTTTCATTGTTTATCAATTGAACATATATAGTTATATATGGATTTTGTTGTCTTCTACTTAATGGTAAAGAATGCTTGATGTTGTTAAGCTTTTTTTTTTTGTATTGGAGCTCCGACACCTGGAGATACATCTGAGGACAATGATCATATGAATTATGTTATGTGTGTATTTAAATGGTATATTTTATAGCTGGAAGATACAAACGATAATTTCAGAAGTATTACTTTTGGGACGGTTATGTAATTGTCCTAGATATAAATGACATCCTTTTGTGACGCTAGCAAATATTTCTAGGACAGATGATATTCGTCACAAACTCTTTTATTTTAGGACAGTTTACTAAACGGTCGTAAACATATAATAATTCAAACTCTTTTGGTACGGTTAGATTTTTCGACCCTAAAACCAAATTAGGACGGTATTTTCTGTCCTAAAACTTTTTGCCACGCCACCCTAATAGCACTGTCACTTATCGTCCTAAAATTCGTCCTAAATTACAATTTGGGACTGATTTGAGCCTTTTTAAGACGAATTTTTGGCATCCCAGAAAGACACTTTTTTGTAGTGGCCCAAACCAAGCAAAAATAAACCAAGCCGAGCTAAACCAAGACCAAACCAAGCCAAGCCATGCTAGACAAGTCAAAATATGGGTCGAAAATCCGTATACGTATACTGGAAATACGTATAACGGAAAACGGGAGTGACAACTCTACCCACATTAAAAGAATTCCGTTCTCGAAATTTAATCAAGAGGCTAGAGATGTCGGGGCAAGCTATACTAATCATGAGCAACCTATGACTAGCAGTCAATCAAGCAGTCATTCATACAAGCCAGGAATTAAAAGCATAAGGCATAAGGAATACATTATACCTTATGAGTCAAATAGGTGTGGATATCACGATCGGATATCATTCTTACGTTCCCACGTTCACCCAAGGAGTGATGACCCCAAGCAACACAGACTAGATTAATAGTCTTGTTCTTGAGTATCTTCTCTCTCCGGTCTAATATGGATACGGGTCTTTCCTTATACGAAAGGTTGGTACCAACAACCAATTCAGAATGATCAAGGACATGACTCGGATCCGGGATATACCGTCGCAATTTGGATACATAGAAGACATCATGCACCTCACGTAACGATGGCAGAAAAGCGAGACGTTAGGACACATCACCAACTCGCTCTAGAATGTCCAACGGCCCTATGTACCTAGGACTAAGCCTTTTCCATAAGCCGAAAAGAATGAAGCCACGGGTAGGAGAGATCGTAAGGAGTACGTGGTCGCCGATAGAAAATTCAAGGGGACAATGATGAGAATCGGCCCAACGACGTTGGCGATCTTGGACAACTTGAAGATAATCCCTAACTTGTCTGACCACCTCAATAGTCTACGTAATCATCTCTGGACCAAGCATCTGTCTCTCGTCGACATCATCCCAAGCTAAAGGTGATCTACACTTTCTACCGTACAAGGCCTCAAATGGTGCCATCTGGATAGTGGCCTGGAAACTATTGTTATAGGAGAACTCCACGAGATGCAGTGATCTTTCCACGAACCACCAAAGTCAAGCATACAAGACCGCAACATATCTTCAAGAGTCTGGATTGTGCGTTCTGACAGACCATCTGTCTGCGGATGATAAGCTGAACTAAAATTGAGACGAGTCCCAAAGCACTCTTGAAGACTCCGCCAAAAGTGCGATGTAAATCTCGAATCGATGTCGGACATGATACTGACTGGTACTCCATGCAATCTGACTATTTGTCTGAGGTACATCTCTGCAAGCTGATCCGTCGACTGACCAATCCTGAAAGGAAGAAAATGAGCTACCTTAGCGAGTCTGTCAACTATAACCCATATAGCATCTCTCCCAACTGGGAATTTAGGTAATCCAGTTACAAAATCTATGGTAATGTGCTCATATTTCCATTCTGGGATCGGTAAAGGTTGAAGAAGTCCAGCTGGTCTCTGATGTTCAGCCTTAACTTGTTGGCAAGCTAAACAACGAGAGACAAACCAGGCTACTCCCTCTTCATGCCATTCCACCAAAAATGCTGACGGATATCACGATACATCTTCGTACCGCCGGGATGAATCGAATACTGTGAACTGTGAGCTTCTGACATGATCTCTCCTGATGTCGCCATTGGGTACACAAAGACGCCTTCCATGTCGAAGTGTATCGTCTTCGTAAATACATAACTCTGCTCTCCGTCCTGCCACACATTCTGCCATAAGCCGCTGAAGCTTAGAATCCGTTGACTGAGCTAACTTAATCCTTTTAACTATACCGGACTGAACTTGCATACCCACATTGGTAGGAAGGACAACTTAAATACCCATCTTCTGAAGATCTGCTAACTCTGGCTGTCCTGTTAGAAAATAAACTCTGGATGTTCTGCTCAATGCATCTGCAACAACGTTGGCCTTCCCAGAATGATACTACAGGTTGATGTCGTAATCCATAAGTAGCTCTAGCCATCTTCTCTAACATATATTAAGGTCCTTCTGAGTAAACACATACTTAAGACTCTTGTGGTCGGTGAAAATTTTCACCCGATCTCCAAACAAATAATGCCTCCACAACTTGAGTACGAGATCCACCGCTGCAAATTCCAAGTCATGGGTTGGGTAATTCCTTTCATGATCACGAAGCTGACGTGATGCATAAGCTACTACCTTACCATGCTGTATCAAGATGCATCACAATCCTCTGTCGGAAGCATCACAATGAATCAAAAATCCTCCAATCCCATCGGGAAGCGTGAGAATGGGGGCTGTCATTAATCCTTGCTTCAACTTTTTAAATGAACTCTGACACTCTACTGTCCAAGCAAACTGCACATCCTTGCGGGTCAACTGCGTCAATGGTGCTGAAATCCGAGCAATGTCTGATACAAACCACCAGTAATAACCGGCCAATCCTAGGAAACTCTGAACTTCTACGACGGTACTGGGTACTGGCCATGTCTCTATAGCCACTATCTTTTGGGATCCACTTTCACTCCACATTTGGTGATGATGTGACCTAAGTACGAAATACGATCCAGCCAAAATTCATACTTACTGAACTTCGCGTACAACTAGTGCTCTCTAAGAATCTGAAGAACTACACGAAGATGCTGCTCATGCTCTGCATCATTCTTGCTATAGACTAAGATGTCCTCTATAAACACTATCACAAACTGGTCCAAATAGGGCATGAAGATACGATTTATGAGGTCCATGAATATGGCTGGCGCGTTGGTCGCTCCAAATGGCATAACAAGGAACTCCTAATGTCCATATCTAGATCTGAATGTCGTCTTCAGGATGTCTTGCTCTCTGACTCTGATTTGATGGTATCCTGACCGCAAGTCAATCTTCGAAAATACTGCTGCTCCTCTGAGTTGATCAAATAAATCATCTATCCTTGGTAGAGAAAATCTATTCTTGATTGTTACAGAGTTCAAGGTACGATAATCAACACATAATCTTGGCGTACCATCCTTCTTTTTCACAAGAAGTATCGGGGCTCCCTAAGGTGATCCACTAGCACGAATGAATCCCTTGGTTCTGAGTTCTTCAATCATCTTATACAAGATTTCTAACTCTGAAGGTGCTATCATATAGACTCTCTCTGACACTGGTACCGTCCTTGGAAGCAAATCAATAGTGAACTCTATCTCTCTCTCTGGGGGCATGCCTGAAAGCTCTTCGAAAAATACATTAGGAAACTCTTCTACTACTCTGGAAAACTGAATTGCTACTGCCATCCGCAAGACTGGTGGAGAAGGTTCTACTTCGCCTCTGTAAAATGAAAATTCTGGTTCGCCGGAAATACCAAAAATAATTCTGCCAACATGGCAGTCTATTCTTGCGTATTGATCCTTCAACCAATCCATTCCTAGGATCACATCATAGTCGGCCATCGGAAATTCTATCAATCTAGCAAAAAACTCTCTACCGCTAACTACGATTGTACATAAGGAAAAGACTCTATCTACCCCCATAAGACCGTTACCAGTAAGTATATTGAGCCTTACTGATAAAGACTCGGGCTCTAGTCCTATCTGTGCTGTAAATCGTGCAGACATAAATGAATGCGATGCACCCGAATCAAATAATACTGATGCTAGAAAATATTTGACGAGAATGGTACCTGTTACCACCTCAATTGATGCCAATTCTTCTGCCATGGTCAGAGCCATAGCCTGTCCTTGTCCTCTTAGTACTGGTCCCCTCTGCTGGAAACCTCTCTGCCAGTTCTGAATCTGAGCTTGGGCATACTGTTGAGCCTGAGGCGACAATAGCCTCGGAGGCTGGTACTGGTGCTGGACCCCTAACCGATGGACTGGTTAGGTTTGATGACGATGAACTGGCTCTATTCGGACATGACCCTTATTTGTGATCCGGTGCCCCACAAGCCAAGAACAATCCCTGTGCTCTGCGATATTCTGATACTACATGTCCTGGCTTCCCACAGTGAGAGCAGCCCATTGCGGAAGACTGCTCCTACTTCTACTGCTGAGGATACGTCAGTGTCGAATGCTGAACCGACGAAGCTGTGGTCGCCCTCCTAGGAGCTCCAATAGTCAAAACCCTAGCTGTCGGGGCTGGTACTGATGACTGGAACATCTGCCCATCTACGATCCTCTGCGAAGTATATTCATGCCTCTTCGCTACTCGCAAGACGGCATCAAACGTCTGGTGCTCAAACTGCTCCACTGATAGAATGATCTTTAGTTGGAGTCCCTGCTGGAATCGCTGGGCTCGATCCAATTCGGTCGCCACCAAGGTGGGAGCAAACCGACTAAGTCTAGAAAACTCGTCCGCATATCCATCGACCGTCCTTCCCATCTGCTTGAGATTGGTGAATCTCGTCTGCAGATCATATGGAGCTACTGCGTCGAAGTACTTGGTCTGGAACTTGTTGCTGAATACCGCCCATAAGACAGGCGTTGCTAATCCAACTGCTAGCATCGTCCACCAACTGCGGGCTAAGTCCAATAACTGTAGGCGCACAACGGCCACATTCTCTTCCTCAGGAATCCTACCTGCCTATAGGATAACTTCTATGTCGTGAAGCCACGCATCAGTAACGATAGCATCTTCACTACCATCAAAGAAAAGAGGGTTCAGACGCATAAAGCTGTTAGCCGCGTTGTTCCCCGGATAACCAACTCGGCCCATGGCATCCTGTACTATTTGGTGCATGGCATCGCCCCGACGATCTTGTGATTCAAGCAATTTCCTGATAAGTCCCACCAGGGTTCCATTGTCAGGCTCTGCAGGCTGGACTGGCTGAACCGGGGGCTCTGGGTTTCCAGAATACATGACTCGGAAAGCTGCTCCAGAGTACTGGGCTTGGTCCCCAGGTTGCTGCTGGTTCACTGGAGGTGCTCCACCTTGCTGATCGGTAGGACCAGAAGCAATGCCACTGAAAAAATGACATGTGGAACAATAAGGAAGGACCAAGATAAATCGAGGATATAAGCATGTGATCAGGTTAAGATTTTAAAAAGATTATAAGACACGAGTAGAGATCAAGGGCGAGTGCTGATTGAGACATCTATTTGGTAAAACCCTCACACACCTTGATTTACAAGACCTGCAATGGCCACCACTTAAACCGTGTGATGCTCCAGAACCAGAATACTGGAGAGCAGGGGCCAAACACAGCCAGCTACGTATATTGAAGTGAATTCCACCTTGCAATACGGTCACGGTTGTCTAGATGCATGAGGGTTTAACTACAAGCCATTAGTCTCTTATGGTCAAGTACAAGACTAGTGTCTCAATCTCAAGCAAGCAAGTAATGTAACAAGATGGTAGATCATCAGATATACAAGGTAAGGCATCCCAAATATTACATATTCAGATGATCATGAAGCTAGTCATACAAAATACGAAGACTAGCGAGAGTTAAAGTCATACATGATCAACCCTAAGATTTGTCAATCATGTTACAGCCCTTAGGCAGATAGGAATGTAAATTCAACACGATCTAACACTTTCTCGACGGCTAAACACCTCAAAAATAATTAAAATAGAGTGGGAGAGCAAAATAAATCCACTCATTGCCAGGGTTACGTCTAGTGTTCACCATCTGGCTGGAAGGCTGGAAGATCCTCGGATGCTACTCCAAAATCTGGCCATACAAAACCAACTGGGTCAGACCCCAGAAAGAGCAAGTGCCACAAGGGAGGCTTCACTTAAAAACTAAAACCAGCATGTTAGATCACATGGCATAATAATGACAAGAAAACTTTGAGTTAAGAATTCAAGGGATAAACGATGAGATAACTTAAGAAACAGCTGCGGTAACCAAGTTACAATCCGTAAACCAAACAAGGACCAGGGTTGTAACCATTCACCTGAACAGAACTTTGTCTCTGACCGATTATCGATAAAATAAAGCATAGACAATAAATGTACTGAAGTAATCATAGGCGGGCACTGTCTAAACAAGACTAAACTGGACTCCATCCATCAATCATGGCCAAGCAATGAGTACGGCTCGATACTTTAACTAACTAGGGATATCACAAGCCTAGTTACTAACAAGATGCATTTGAGATGTCCCAGCAGTTACAAGCCCTGCAGCTATCCAGTTATCCTTTTGCAGGTTGAGAGAGTTGATTAGGTGACTTGGGGGGTACAATACATGACAGCGTACTGAAAATGTGCCCTATTCGATGGCAGGCTACAAGTTCAATTAAAGCGCCCAGATAACGGCATTGCCTGTGACTCTGGAATCTCACTATGAACTACTTGATCAATCTAGTTGTTAACCTAGTCAGATTTATTACGAATTCCTGACCGTGGTAACCAGGAATCCATGTCCTAGGCATGATGTAAGACGAGACATTTAGCTTATACAAGCACAAACACCCACGGTGTCAAGACAAGAGTTACTTAGCAAGCCAAAATAGCCGTCGCAACAGCATATCAAGATTTATCATGTTAGGTTACTTTTCAAGATTACTTGTCAAGAGTGTGCCTCAGCGGGCCACTATCAAGTCTATTCATGTCATGTTTCTTGTCAAGAGTGCACCACGACGGGTCATTATTAAGAATTATCATATAAAGTCATATTGTCATGTCGTGTTCCTGTAAGTGCACCATGATGGGCCACTATCAAGAAGTTATTATAGAGTATACATGCCATACCAAGATCGTGTTTAAAGCTCAGAGTACATGTGCAACATGGAAAATAACATTATAGGTCCTAGTCAAGTAAATAATACAAGCAAAGTCACAACTCACACTAAGGACCATGGGACAAACATGGATAATTGCAAGAGATGGCACAAGAGGTCAATGGGGTAACATGGAGAGCATGCGCCCAGGACTATGCACCCACATGCACGTGCCCATGGTCTATGCGCCCATATGCATGCGCCCACATGAGTGAGGCAGGGTGCATGGTCTATGCGCCCACATACATGCACCCACATGAGTGAGGCATGGTGCATTGGAAGATAAGTCTGGAGACTATCTTCATTGGCTAAGTGGGCATATAACAATAGCTATGCACCCACAGGGTGGAGTCAGGGTGTACTTGGAGAATAAGTTTGGAGGGCATCTTTCATGACAAGTGGGCGCATAAGGAAAACTATGCGCCCAAGCAGGAAATATGGGTGCACTTGGCCGCATATAGAGGCTATGCGCTATATTGAAAGAACTGTGGGCGCATATAGAAGCTATGCGCCCAAGCAGAAGAGGCATGGAGCTTGGGCGCATATAAAGGGCTATACTCCCAAGGCTGAAGCTACTGTGGGCGCATAAAATGCCATGCACCCACACTGTTCTTCTTCTCTAACCAGAGAAGATGAGTTCATGGAATCCATGAACTCTCTAAGTTCATAAATCACTCAAAACAAATCAAAATCCGGGTTTTCAAAGGTCTATTTCGAGTAAAATCAAATTCTCTACAACATGGAACAATTAAAACTTGAAAATAAATAAGTCGGTAGATCAAAATCCAAGAAAACCAAGATTTAAGAAAACTTAGATCTACAAGAATTAATCCTCCAAAACCAAAAATGCTAAGTACTAAATAGTCTTAGAAGCTTGTAAGGAAGACAATAGAACAAATAAAATGGAGTTCATCCATGAAGCAAGTTGCACTTGTCTAAGATTTTGGGAGAGAACTAATGAAGAAGAAAGTGGATGAGGGAAATAAATGAAAGTAAAAGAGGAGAGAGAAAATGGGGTTGGGTTATAAAGGGGGTTTATCATGATGAACCGCTTGGCCCAAACCAAGCCAAAATAAACCAAGCCGAGCTAAACCAAGACCAAACCAAGCCAAGCTATGCTAGACAAGTCAAAATACGGGTCGGGAATCCGTATACGTATTCTGGAAATACATATAACGAAAAACGGGAGTGAAAAAAACCCCACGACAAATATTTCGACCAGGAAAAGAAAAAGACAATTCTAGA
The DNA here is from genome assembly GCA_029216955.1 of Iris pallida. NCBI lineage: Eukaryota > Viridiplantae > Streptophyta > Magnoliopsida > Asparagales > Iridaceae > Iris > Iris pallida. Next base: position 23,058 of record JANAVB010007731.1, read on the forward strand.
TGCTCGAGCTATTAATGCTCTCTTCTGTGCAATAGACAGGATTGAATTCAACAGGGTCTCTACATGCTCCACCTCATATGAAATATGAAGGCTTCTGGAGGTGACTCATGAAAGAACCACACAGGTTAAAGAAACAAAGATCAGCCGTCTGACATAAGAATACAAGGCATTTAAAATGAAGCCAAATGAGACGATTACTCAGATGTTCACCTGATTCCTCGACATCGTCAACCCTCTATCTTCCCTTGGCAAAGAATACTCCAACCTTAAGAAGATCCACAAGCTGCTCAGGGGCTGCCGAAGATCTGGAATCCCAAGGTGACGGCAATCATCGAAGGCAATGATCTCACCAACATGTCAATGAAAACTCTGATGGGCAAGCTAATGACGCATGAGCTCGACCTCAAAGATTTTGAAGAAATTGTTCCAAAAGAAAAAGAAATTGCCTTAAGAGCTCATCGCCGAAGAACCATTTCAGAGAAAACAAAAAACGACGATTTCGAAGGTGACGATTAAGCACTCATGGTTCAAAATTTCAAGAAGTTCCTATGCTTCAACCGAAGAAAGAAGGAACAAAAAGACGATGAGGAAGAACCCACATGCTTCGGATGCAAAAAGACGAAACACGTCAGAAAAGATTGTCCTGTAGCAAAGAAAAAAAGCAGATACGAAAAGTCGTACAAGAAGCCAAACTCAAGGAAGTATGCCAACACTAACATCTAGCACGAAAGCGAGGCCAGTAATTCAGACGAAGAAGAGGACTCTCCGCAGAACACTGCAAACGTCTGCCTTACAGCAACTTCAGACAAGGTAAACGACTCTCTTAAAGACTTTTCTTTTGATGAACTGGGTCATGCCTTTAGTGATCTACTTGAAGATCACAGAAAGGTTCTTAACAAGTATAAACATGCAAAGGATAAGATCAAGACCCATGAAGTCGAGATTCATAGACTTTCATACTTACTTGAAAATTTTAGAAACACTACACCCACGAAAAACACTAAGGTATCTAAGCTTAAGTTAAGCTTACACGATGCCGAATATGTTATTGAGAAGCAAACACATGATATCACTTCTTTAAATAAAGAACTTGCTGAAGAGAAAAACAAGTACAAGATTGCTACTGGTAGAATAAATTGTCTTACTGCTAAATGTGATGAGTTACATGCTGCCTCTAAGAAATTAGAGATTAGACTGGGTAAACAGGTTATTCAACCTCAAACTCAGTCTCATAATCACAATACTTATACTAAATACCAGACAGCTCAACACAAGAGAGCACGTCATTACAAGAACACTCATCCACATACCACACAAAAACATGCCTTTATGTGTACATACTCCCATGCAGCACATAGAACTCCCATACGTAAATCATATCATCATCCTGCTACTGTACACAGTCACTACAAATATCCTGTTGTTACACGTAGTTATCATCATACTACACCCACATATAGACATCACTATCATCCTGCACCCAAATACTAATATGCATGCTACATGTACTTACTGTGCTTTACATGGACACATATCACCACAGTGTAGAATTAGAAAACTAGTGGATATTAATTTATAAGCATGGGTACCGAAGACTAATTTTTCAGGACCCACAAGAATCTGGGTACCAAAGGTCATATCTACTCGTAGTGTAGGTGGACCTTCCTTCTCAAACTATGAGCAAATGGATTCTCGATAGTGGGTGCTCGCGGCATATGACTGGAGATGCTAATCTATTCGCAAAACTATCGATGAAAAGGGAAGGATATGTACCCTTCGATAATAATCTGAAAGGCTATATCATAGGTAACGATACAATTGGTCATCCTCATTCTACCCGTTATTAAGGATATCTATTTATTGACCGAGTTAAAACATAACCTGCTCAGCATTAGTCATCTTGCTGATCATGGATATGATATTAACTTCGGTAAAACTAAATATTTTATCTATGATAGATCATCTAGAGACATCACTTTGAAATGGATAAGAGAAGATAACATATATATTTTCTATCTATCTATAGATACTAATAGTGCAGGTAGATGCCTTTACGCCCACAAAGATGAAAGGCTATTATGGTACCAGTGTCTTGGCCATGCCAACATGGATACCATATCAAGACTATCTACCAAGAAGCTAGTAAGAGGACTGCTTGAAATCATATTCAAAAAGGACACGGTATGTGCCGAATGTGAAAAGAATAACGCAACCAAATCTTCTTTTAAATCCATCAACACTGTAAGTACTACTAGACCCTTGCAACTACTCCATATGGATTTATTTGGTCCTAGTAGAGTAGCCAGTCTTGGCGAAAAACTCTATGCTTTCATTATTGTTGATGACTTTTTAAGATTCACTTGGATTTTCTTTCTTGCAAATAAAAGTGATAACCATTTCAGTTTTCAAAGTTTTTGCTAAAAAGGTCCAAAACGAAAAAGGCTACATGATTACTCGTATCCAAAGTGATCATGGTGGCGAATTCAAAAATTCTGATTTTGAAAAGTTTTGTGATTTAAATGGCTTTAATCATAAATTTTTTTCCTAGAACTCCTCAACAAAATGGTGTTATGAAGCGGAAGAATAGGACTCTTGGCGATATGGCTAGAGTCATGCTGAATCAATTTTCAAAATTGACACTACACTTTTCATAAAATCCCTTGATGACACTGTTTTGTTAGTACAAATCTATGTAGATGATATCATATTTGGGTCTACTAATGAGGGTATATGCAAAGAATTTGCCAAGTGTATACAGAACGAGTTTGAGATGAACGTTATAGAGGAGCTCAACTACTTCCTTGGACTGCAAGTCAAACAATTTTTGCAATGCGTCTTCATCATTCAGTCGAAGTATACAAAGGATATGCTGAAAAAGTTCGAGCTTGACAACATCAAACCTATCAGCACTCCTATGGCTACTACAACAAAGTTGGAACCTGATGAAAGCGGCAAACCGGTAGATCAACGTAAGTATCGAGATATGATTGTAGTCTATTGTATTTAACTGCTAGTCGTTCCGATATTATATCTAGTATTTGCTTATGTGCTAGATATCAAGCTAACCCTAAGGAATCAAACATGACCGCTGTTAAGCGTATCTTTGACCTAATCGGATATTCCGATGCTGATTTTGCGGGATGCAAAGTCGACCGTAAGAGTACTAACGGCACGTGTCATTTGTTAGGAAAGGCTTTAGTCTCATGGTTTAGCAAGAAGCAGAATTCTGTCACACTATCCACAACAGAAGCTGAGTACATCGCAACTGGTCGTTGTTGTGCACAGATTCTGTGGATGAAGCAAACTCTTAAAAACTATAACTTACTATTCAAGCATATACATATTTTCTGTGATAATACTAGTACAATAAATTTGACCAAGAACCCAGTATGTCACTCACGCACAAAGCATATAGAGATTAGATATCATTTCTTGCGTGATCATCAAAAGCACGACACTATTAACTTAAAATTCATTGACACTGAACATCAGCTAGAAGATTTCTTTACAAAACTACTAGCCGAAGAGCGCTTCAATTTTCTTTGTCGAGAGTTAGAAATTTTGGATGAAACTGTCATAAAATAAGTTGTACCTGCGTAAATAATGGTTATAATGTACATCATTCGTGGTAACATTGCTTTGGGTACAAGCCAAAAGGGCCCTTTTGACAACAAGGCGTAAAAGCCTAAGCGACATGGTGCACTAGTCTTCGAACGACCACCAGCTGGGATTCGGCCCCTACAGCTAACCTAAAGCAGTTTTACTGTGATGATCATCGTTTTAACAATATTTATTATATGGTTACACTATTTTTATGGCTTGTAACATTCAATATTTCTAATTCAAGATTTTTTCTATCAAAACTTTCTTTTTAAAACCTTTTCTGTGTTTTGGAGCCAGACCCATAGAACTCGGGCCGACCTCTGCCCTACATAGAGTTCGGGCCGAACTCTATGTGCCTGCTTCCAGAACCTCCAGTTGCTCCTGGCCATCCAATTTTTGATCTGACGGACACGATTTAACCCGACCTGCTGGCCCTAATCTTCGTATACCCAAACACACTCTCTCCCTCTCATCACTTTTCTCTTCTTCTACCTCCCTCTAAACCCTTTCTCCTCAAACCCTAACCCTAGAAAACTCAAATCTTAGGGCTATCTCTCCCCAAACTCACGATTTAAGGGGTTTTGGTGGATCTCTTCCATCTCCTACTTTTGTGAGGTATAACTCCTTTTTTTCATCTCTTTCAAATTCATATTTTCATTATCAATGGCTCCAAAATTATTTGGTAGAGGAAAGAGGATGAGAAGTAAGGGAGCATCTTCATCTAACCCTCCTCATCCTCCTCCTCCTCCTCATATTCATCCTTTATTTAATCCACCACCTCCACCAAATGAACACACCTTGAATGGGCACATCTTTGTCTCATTGGAAGCATCCAATGAATGGCACTCAGACTTCCGCTCATGTAGTGTGTTCCCGGGCCATCCAATCAATTTCACCATATTTTCTACATATGATTCACTTTTTCACGATTTATGTCTTGATGAACTCGTCACTACTTCATCTCTCGTATATCTCAATGCCATCTAGATATTTTACTGTAATATTACTAATGACGACACTAGGACTTATTTTCGTGTCGTCGGCATTGACATATCTTTTGACGATTTCGAACTTGCTGATTACCTTGAACTTTCGAAACCCAACACTTGGGAAAGACTTATTGATACCCGTCATTTCCAATTTCCCGGCGATACCACTGTTGAGGGTTTCATGGATGCATTGTATTCTCCTAACACACGTTCGCAAGTTTCGAGCCAAATATCTCAATAACTATTTTTATAAACTCCATCGGATTATCATTTCCTCGATCTTGTCCAAAGCGGGATCCACCGATGAAGTCACTTATCTTGAGATCTCGGCTCTATATCATCTGCACTTTTGTCTTTCGTTCAACTTCCCTCGTACGATGATGGACTGGAAGATTCGTACGAGATCGAAACCAAAATCCTTGGTTTATGCCATGTACCTTCCAATGATTTTTCGCGCCTTCAACATCCCTCTTGATGACTGTCTGTTCCTACGTGCTCCTGCCTCTCTGTCTAAGGCACGTACGACTATTTCTGCTGCTACATCCTCTGACTCTGATCCTCCTGATACACCGGAGCCTCCTGCTACTCTTGCCTCCATCCAGGCGATGTTATGCGATTGCTTCCGTTCGAAAGACGACTACTGGACCCAGTTGGACTACCACACCACCCTTCAGATGAGTGCTATCAGCAACTCGCTGCATGACCTCCAGTACACCCTAGCCACCCATCCTACTATATCGTTGCCTATGGTACGGGACCCTTCTCGCGAAGGTTACCGTATTGACGACACATGGGTCAGGCGGTATCTGGACCCGAATGCGGCATTTGTTGACCCGCATCGCTCTGCTAGCATCCTTCAGACTCTGCTGGTCCATCCCGTGCTCCATGATGGTCGTGGTTTATTACCTGCTGATGCTGCTGATGTTAGGCTGTAGTTTCATTATGCTTTATGTAGTCATTTTAAAACTTTGAGTTGTAGTATTTCTATTTCCTTCATATATTGTATTTCTTTCAAAACTATGTACTTTGGTTTAGTATTGAGGTATAAAACTGCTAGTAATTTCTCTCTCTATGGTTATGGTTTCTAGTTGTGTGATTGCATGTATTCACTTTGTCTACTTTTATGGGGGAGCCATTATTTCATTTTGCTAAATGATAAAGGGAGAGAATACTTGATATTTGCTTTGGGAATACTTGATATGTGCTTTGAGCTTCTATATATATTATGTTGTGTTTGCTTGGATTAGAACTTATCTCAGGACATATCTATTTACGGAGGAGCCGACATGTTCATCTACATGGGAGCTATTGTCTTTATTCCATGTGTTCAGGTATGAATGTTGCGACATACAAATATCGTATTTTTGTCAATTATCAAAATAAGGTAGATTGTTGACCCAAACTGGATCGCAGTCAACCTAATCTTAATAATTAACAAAACGATATCTGTTATAATCCAACTTGACACATCAAGCTCCAAAACAGAACATCATCACATATCAGTTCAAGACCGACATCATCGACGATTACTTCGACAGTGCTGCTATTACTTGTACTCTAAGCCTGTATTTTTTACTTTTTATTGAGTCTAGGCTATTGTAAGTTGAGTCGCACTGAGTATCTCAACCATAGACTTAATATCCAAAGCTCCACCAAACAAACTCTAAAACTTGCCAAGCCCACATAGCCTATTTGAACTTTCTGTCCCCTAGGAGACAGAGTTCGGGCCGTACTCTGCCTTACACAATGTGAAACCCGGTTCTTGTATGTGAAATGTTATTATTATTATTATTATTAGTATTATAATATTATTACTATTATTATTATTATTATTATTTATTGGCTTGGAAATTAATTTCAAAATTTATTATGGTTTTGATTGCTGACCAATTCCCGAAACCCAGACCCAACCTGAACCCCTCCCTTCTTTTGAATTTTGTTTTTCTTTTAAAAAAAATATATATAATAATAATATTCCTAACTTTGTTTGGAGCTGGTCCAAGTTAGACCAGATCCTCAACTCCAAACCCACGTACCATTTTCTTCTTACTCCCCTTCCCTTCTTTCACTCACAGCCTTAACCCATGCTCCCACTCCCTGTTATTAAACACCACAACCCCAACTCCACTACTCCACCTCTCCCTCTCCATTTTCTTCAGAGAAGAGATCAACTCCCCCTTCACTTCAACCCCCTCAACTCAAACCCTTCCTCTTCCTTACCCTTTTCCAAACCCCTTCACTCTCCCCCACGCGGACCCGACTCTGGCACCCTGAGCTCCGGCCAGCACCCGCCGGCCTCCCCCAGCCGGCCGCCTGTGCCCCCGCAGCCGTCTCCTCCGGCCAGCACCCGACCCGGCCGTCCGGCGCACCTCCGCGCCCGACCCCTTCACCGCGCCCCCTTTCCAACACCTCCCGACGCCCCTTCCAGCCGTCGGCCGTCGCCCCCAGTGCCCCGACGATCTTTTCGGCCCGACCCCCGAGCTCTCGTCCACCCGCGACCCTGGAGGCCGTCCCCAGCGCTGTTCCGAGCTTTTTCCAGCTCCTGTCCAGCAGAATCTCGGGTTTTCCGTTGCAGTTTGGACCCCTTATTTCTATATTTTTGCATCTGAATGCTCTAGCCGAGCAACCCAAGGTATAACCCCCTGTCCCGTCCCATTTTCTTTTGGTTTGTGATGAGTTTGGTCCCCGATTCCCTCCCGGAAATTCTGTTTTTAGCGACGTCGTAGTTTCGGAACCTTCGGAAAGGTTCTGTTGGTTTTTTTGCTTTTCCGAAACTTTTCAGAAAGGGATTTCTGGATATTTTGGTTTTGGATATTTTCGATTTTGTGCTGTGATAATTTTAGGCGTAGTTTCGGACTTCCGAATTTGTTTCGGGTCGTTCCGAATAAATATTTGGAATGTTTGTGGTTATTTTATATATATTTTGGGATTCCCTGGTTTGGGATTTGCAGGAAAATATTTGCACACTTTTCCCAGTTTTTGGGTTGACCAAAAATAGAGAAAATGCTGCCGGATTTTTCGTAAAATTTAATTATATTTTTAAATGATTTTAGAATAGATTTTAGAAAAATATTAATATTTTGGATTTTGGGCGACGACCGTATTGGTCAATGGGCCCTGGCTAAGTGCAAACGAAACCGGCTTCGCCCGGACGTTGAGGCATTAGCCTATATGACGATTGGACCATATCTGAGACTCATTTAATTTATTTTATTATTATTAGTTAATTTATTCATAATTAAAATTATAGAAAGTTTTAGAACTAACGACCATTTTGTCTTATTTCAATTTATGTAAATAAATTGTAATGGGCATAAGCCCAGCTGGTTGTTGGCTCTGTGACTTGTAATTTGGTAGCGTAGGATTTTCTGTTATTTGCTGGTTTTGCGAGTTTTTGTAGCATACGCGTATATCGAAATAGATAATTATTTTCATATAAAATTAATAAAGTTTTCTCACATTAAAATTACAAGTTTTAATATTTAACAACGATCATGTATTTCTCATTAAAATAAGAAATTTAGTTTTATATGTATAAATACAAAAATACAAAGTTTTAATCAAATTAATTTGGTAACTATGAGATTTTCCAAAATAAAAAGTTTAAACGATCTTTCCCTCGTTATTAATTCAACGCACCAATAATCGCGTTATTGTTCGTGTATAGTAAATACAGATTAAAATTGATTAGGACACAATTAGAGATTTCAACTAGTATAGCTAGCTTGGTAACCCTAGTTTCTGAGTCAATTTCTCGAATATAGGAATTCGAGGACGATCCTAAATTTCCATTTCGAAGTCTCCAACTTTCCAGTCCAGTTAATTTGAGACAAGTACAGTTTGTGTTAGTTTACAGTTATTTTAATAATAGCTTTATTGCAAGTTTAAACTACGATGCAAACACAAAAATCTTCCTGAGAGTACTGACTGTAACTACTGTAACTGATCGGGGACTGGGAGAATAGAGTAATGTTTATGACCACATCCACTGTAACTTAGAACTGTATTAGCTTACCCCTTCTCTCACACGGGGATAAGCCATATCGTATCAATAGGATACTACTGTAATAACCCAAGCTGGTCATATTCATTGCCTATTCAAATCACACTATTTTACTGCTAGAAAATTGTTCATTTCTAAACTGTTTAAAAGTGCATGATTCTATTATTTATTTTAACTGTTTAAATTAGCATGAATTGTACTTTGCTCCCTCCTGACTGGAGATACATTTTTAGGGGACAATGAGGATGCTGAGCTGTTATACAGTAGCTACTACGACCCGGTTCTGTACCCTGTAGTGCTGCCAGAGTCCCCATTGGAGGATGTTGGGACTGAGGCCGATGAGCCGACTGATTAGCCAGCTTTTCCTTTTCCAGCTTTGTTGTCTATTTTGAAACTCTGTTTATTTGAGTTCAGATATTTATTTCAGTACATTTGAATTCCAGTTGTATTTGATTTCAAAGTTTAATAAAGTTTTATTTCCCGAATTTGAGTTGTGACAAATATAAATGTTGTTGTTAGGGTTACCTGCTAATGGAATAACTTACTGCCGCCGTCTCAACAACGGTACAAGCTGGGCATGATCCGGTTCGACCCAATTAGTTAGGATCGGGTCGTGACATATTTTTAGTGGTGGCTCATGCAGGTCCGCACAACAACTTAGGAAAAACATACCTAGAAACAATTAGAACACTAGAACATTGATTTGTCACAACATAGGTCCGAATTATATATAAATAAATATTTTTGATTGATTATAGACTGGTAGGATACCTTGCTTATGTCTGTACCCTAAACCTTCCAGATTATGACCAAGGAAAAGACCACCCCTGCTGGCGATGAGGTGTCATTACCCGAACATACCCCATTTCCCTCCAGCACGTCCAGACCCTTCACCGTTGCAGCTGACGGACCGTCCCCATCAATCTCCAGCACTCCGTGGCGCTTACGCCACTACTTCTCAAGCGGCGAACCCTACACTTCCCCGGGCTGAGCCGCAGATCCCTGCGGCAGTGTCCGCACCAACTGCTCCACCAGTGCCCGTGGATCCCATGATCTAGTGGGCATGCTACGTGGAGTGCTCGAAGCCCAGAGAGCTCAAGCAGAAGCTCATCGAGAACAGACTGCAGCCCATCGTGAGCAGACCGCGATCATGAGAGAAGGCATGGAGAATGCCTACAATGTGGCTATGGCTGCCCTCGAGAGAGGAGCAACAACTTCATCGGAGCCACGACCTGCCAAGGTAAGCATAATTCAAGAGTTAAGTTTTATATCATTAAGGCCATTCTTTTGATTAGAGGCGTATTATTACATAAAGGTCGGAGATATAGAGAGCTTTAAGAAGCAAGGCCCTCGACCTTTCAAAGGAACCGAGGGTATCATCTACGCCGATGAATGGCTAGACAGCATGGAGCGTCTCTTGATCGTCGCTCGACTCCCAGAGGACCTCAAGACCGAAGCAGTAGGACTCCAGCTACAGGATGTGGCGAGCATCTGGTATTGGAATGAACCCCAACTCCAGGACAAGTAGCTCGACTGGGACACCTTCAAGAGGCTGTTCCGCAGGAAGTTCTTTCCAATATCGGAGATACGGGAGATGGAAAGGCAATTTCAGGACCTGAAGCAAGGGAACATGATGGTCAGCGAGTATGCGGCAGAGTTCGGCCGACTTAGCCGCTTTGCCCAGAACCTGGTTGCTGACCCCAAGGATCGTGCCGAACAATTCAGGTATGGATTAAGAGAAGAGATTCGCACCCCTGTGATCGCAGGTGACGCCAAGACATATGAGAGGATCCTGATACGAGCTCAGGACGTGGAGAAGTGGCAGCCTTCTCGATCCAAGAGGGAGTATCCTGGAACTAGCAACTTCCAGGGTAACCAGAAGAGACCCAACAACAACAACTGCAGGCCTTCGCACCACCACCAGCAGCACCATCAGGCAAGGAATAATGACAAGTCGCCTCAGAGGCAGATCCCTGTCTGTGATTATTGCAAGAGGCCGGGACATCAGTCGAACATATGCAGGAAGAGGCTAGGACACTGCCTAGTCTGTGGGTCTGCCACCCACTAAGTGAAGGACTGCCCCTCGTCAGTCCACCGGACCGAAACAAATCAGCAAAGAGCTCCCCTACCCACTCAGCAACAACGGTTCGGACAGCACCAACAGAAGACCGGGCGAGCTTTTGCCCTAGCAGCTGATGAGCAGGAACCAGAGCAGGAACCTACCGCTGATGTCATCACAGGTTCCATTTATGTGTTTTCACATCCTGCTCTAGTATTATTTGATTCGGGTGTATCACATAGTTTCATATCATCAGAGTTTATTTCTGCACACCACCTAGATACGGGACTTAGCAAGGTGGTTAGTAGAGTTATGACTGGTGGTGGTCCCATACCCATCACTGTGGCTTGTAACTGTCCTATCATTATCTCAGGCCATCAATTCTTAACACCCTTACTAGTGATGCCCCTGCCCAACTATGATGTAGTCCTAGGGATGGACTGGTTAAGTGAGCAGCATGCGCTGATAAATTGTCACCGAGGTTGTGTAATCTTCAGCCCACCAGGAGAACCGGAGTTTGAAATCTCTCGAGCTCCGGAAGACATGAAGAGTGTTACCTACTCCTCAATCACCGAAGAACCCGGGCCTCCTCACCCTATCATAGCAGAATTCATGGATGTCTTTCCAGATAGTCTTCCAGGATTGCCGCCAGATCGAGGTGTGGAATTCACCATTGATCTAGTACCCGGCTCTTCTTCTATTTCTTGGGGATACTACAGAGTCAATCCTAAGGAGGCAAAGGAGATGAAGGATCAGATCGATGAGCTGAAGGCACAAGGATTTATCAGAGATGGGGCTTCACCCTGGGGAGCACCAGTTTTGTCTGTACCCAAGAAGGATGGAACCGTACGAATGTACATTGACTACCGGGCGCTGAACAATATCACCATCAAAAACAAGTACCCTCTGCCCCGGATCGATGACCTATTTGATCAACTGAGTGGAGCCAAGGTATTTTCGAAGATAGATCTCAGATCAGGCTACCACCAAATCAAGGTCAGGAAGGAAGATATTTCCAAGACGATGTTCAACACCAAGTATGGGCAATTTGAATTTTTGGTCATGCCGTTTGGACTGACGAATGCTCCTGCAGTATTCATGAACCTCATGAACAAGGTTTTCCATGAATACCTAGATCAGTTTGTTGTTGTCTTCATTGATGACATACTGATCTACTCGAAGACTGAGGAAGAGCATGAAGAGCACCTGAGGAAGGTTCTGAGCACCTTGAGGAAGGAGAAGCTCTATGGTAAGCTATCTAAATGCGAATTCTTTTTATATAAAGTGGAATTTTTGGGCCATATTGTCACAGAAAAAGGAATTTCGGTGCATCCAAAGAAGATAACTGCTATTGAGAAATGGACTGCACCAAGCTCGGTTGCAGAAATCAGAAGCTTTTTGGGTTTAGCTGGCTACTACCGGAAGTTCATGAAGGATTTCTCCAAGATTGCTGAACCAATGACGAAGCTTACCAGGAAGAACGAGGAATTCATTTGGTCTGAAGGTTGCCAGTCAGCTTTTGAGGAACTGAAGAAGAGGCTTACAACTGCGCCGATACTTACGCTACCCGCAGGTACCGGTGGTTTCTCAATCTATAGTGATGCTTCCGGTAAGGGATTGTGCTGCGTTCTTCAACAACACGAAAAAGTAATTGCTTATGCATCTAGGCAATTACGGACTCATGAGAAGAACTATCCCATACATGATTTAGAGCTTGCAGCGGTGATATTTTCTTTGAAGCTATGGAAGCACTACCTGTATGGAGAGAGAGTGGAAATATTTACAGACCACAAAAGTTTGAAATATGTTTTCACTCAGAAGGAGCTGAACATGAGACAGAGACGATGGCTAGAGCTGATGAAGGATTTTGACATCAACCTACAGTATCATCCGGGTAAGGCTAATGTTGTTGCAGATGCACTTAGTCGATACCCGATGGCAATGTTCTTGACCAAGGAGCGTCATTTGCTGGAGGACATGGAGAAGCTTGGATTGGAGATTGTACAGCCTGAAGAAGAGATGAAGAAACTGGGAAGAAAAGCCGTCATACCAGGAGCTGAATCATCATTGATGCAGTTGCAAGTGCGTTCAAGTTTGATGGACAGAGTCAAGGAGGCACAATTCTAAGACGAGACGCTTTGCAAACTCAGAGATCAGGTGCTGGCAGGAACACTTGAAGGATTCTCAATCGCCAGCGACGGAGCACTGAAAAATGGTACGAGGCTTTGCGTACCAATTGGCGAACTGAAGAACGAGCTGATGCAAGAAGCGCACCATTCGTAATATTCCATACATCCTGGAGCCAACAAAATGTACCGGGATATGCGTACAATAGTGTGGTGGTACGAAATGAAGAAGGACGTATCCAGGTATGTGGCAAGATGTTTAATTTGTCAACAAGTAAAAGCTAGCAGACAGAGACCAGCAGGATTATTGCAGCCGCTTGACATTTCGGAATGGAAATGGGAGCACATAATAATGGATTTTGTATCGGGACTGCCTCAATTCCAAGGAGAGAAGGATGCCATTTGGGTTATTGTGGACCGACTGACGAAGTCAGCTCACTTTATTCCCTTCAAGGTTGTTTTATCCACCGAGAAGTTGGCAGCACTGTACATGCGGCACATCTACCGGATTCATGGAGTTTCGGTAAGTATCGTATCTAACAGAGATACTAGGTTTACCTCTCACTTTTGGAAAAGTTTGCATGACAGCTTGGGAACACAACTGAAGTTCAGCACCGCCTACCACCCCCAGACTGACGGACAATCGGAGAGAACAATCCAGACACTAGAAGACATGCTGAGATCCTGCGTCCTGGAATTTGGAAGGTCTTGGGAAGACCATTTGCATTTTGTAGAGTTCTCTTACAACAACAGTTACCAAGCTAGCATCGGTATGAACCGTTCGAGGCACTCTATGGACGTCGTTGCCGCACTCCACTTGCTTGGGACGACGTCGGAGAACGAGTGTTGCTTGGACCTGAGATGGTGACTGATGCAGCAGAGAAGGTAAGAATGATCAGAGACAAGATCAGGATTGCCCAGGACAGACAGAAGCATTGGACCGATAGCAGCCGACGGCCTTTGGAGTTTGAAGAAGGCGATAGTGTGTTTGTGAAGATCTCTCCTACCAAAGGAACCATTCATTTCGGCAGAGAAGGAAAGCTAAGCCCCAGGTATATTGGTCCATTTGAAGTACTTAACAGGATTTGAGAAGTGGCTTATCGGGTAGCTCTACCCCCAAGTCTCGAAGGCGTCCACAATGTCTTCCACATTTCGCAGCTGAGACGCTACATCCCGGACACGAGCCATATCTTGGACCATTCAGAGCTGGAGATTGGACCCAGCCTTACAGTGCCGGAGAAGCCAGTGGCAATTTTGGACAGAGACGAGAAGAGAACCAGGAACTCTATGACGCCAATAGTCAGAGTCATGTGGCGGCACAACTCACCAGGCGAGTCTACCTGGGAGCGAGAAGACCAGATGCGGGAGCAGTACCCGTACCTGTTTGAGACTTAAGGTAAACCCCTAACCCTGCCTTTAATTTCGAGGACGAAATTTTCTAAGGAGGGAAGATTATGAAACCCAGTTCTTGCATGTGAAATGTTATTATTATTATTAGTATTATAATATTATTATTATTATTATTATTATATTATTATTATTATTATTATTATTTATTGGCTTGGAAATTAATTTCAAAATTTATTATGGTTTTGATTGCTGACCAATTCCCGAAACCCAGACCCAACCTGAACCCCTCCCTTCTTTTGAATTTTGTTTTTCTTTTAAAAAAAATATAATAATAATATTCCTAACTTTGTTTGGAGCTGGCCTAAGTTGGACCAGATCCTCAACTCCAACCCCACGTACCATTTTTTTCTTACTCCCCTTTCCTTCTTTCACTCACAGCCTTAACCCATGCTCCCACTCCCTGTTATTAAACACCACAACCCCAACTCCACTACTCCACCTCTCCCTCTCCATTTTCTCCAGAGAAGAGATCAACACCCCCTTCACTTCAACCCCCTCCACTCAAACCCTTCCTCTTCCTTTCCCTTTCCCAAACCCCTTCACTCTCCCCCACGCGGACCCGACGCCGGCGCCCCGAGCTCCGGCCAGCACCCGTCGGCCTCCTCCAGCCAGCCGCCCGCGCCCCCGCAGCCTTCTCCTCCGGCTAGCACCCGAACCGGCCGCCCGGCGCACCTCCGCGCCCGACCCCTTCGCCGTGCCCCCTTTCCAGCACCTCTGGCGCCCCTTCCAGCCGTCGGCCGCGCCCCCAGTGCCTCGGCGATCTTCTCGGCCCGACCCCCGAGCTCCGTCCACCCGCGACCCTCGCGGCCATCCCCAGCGCTGTTCGAGCTTTTTCCAGCTGTGTCCAGCAGAATCTCGGGTTTTTCGTTGCAGTTCGGACCCTTTACTATATTTTGCATCTGAGAGCTCTAGTCGAGCAACCCAAGGTATAACCCCCTGTTCCGTCCCATTTTCTTTTGGTCTGTGATGAGTTTGGTCCCCGATTCCCTCCCGGGAATTCGGTTTTAGCGGCGTCGTAGTTTCGGAACCTTCGGAAATGTTCTGTGGTTGTTTTGCTTTTTCAAAACTTTTGGAAAGGGATTTCTGGAAATTTTGGTTTTGGATATTTCGATTTGTGTTGTGATAATTTTAGGCGTAGTTTCGGACTTCCGAAGTTGTTTCGGGTCGTTCCGAATAAATATTTGGAATGTTTGTGGTTATATATATATATATTTTGTGATTCCCTGGTTTGGGATTTGCAGGAAAATATTGGCACACTTTTTCCAGTTTTTGGGTTGACCAAAAATAGAGGAAATGTTGCCGGATTTTTCGTAAAATTTAATTATATTTTAAATAATTTTAAAATAGATTTTGGAAAAATATTTATATTTTGGATTTTGGGCGACGACCGTATTGGTCAATGGGCCTGGCAAAGTGCAAAAAAACCGCTTCGCCCGGACGTTGAGGCATTAGCCTATATGACGATTGGACCATATCTGAGACTCATTTAATTTATTTATTATTATTAGTTAATTTATTCATATTTAAAATTATAGGAAGTTTTAGAACTAACGACCATTTTGTCTTATTTCAATTTATGTAAATAAATTGTAATGGGCATAAGCGCAGCTGATTGTTGGATCTGTGACTTGTAATTTGGTAGCGTAGGATTTTCTGTTATTTGCTGGTTTTGCGAGTTTTTGTAGCATACGCGTAAATCGAAATAGATAATTATTTTCATATAAAAATTATAAAGTTTTCTCACATTAAAATTATAAGTTTTAATATTTAACAACATCATGTATTTCTCGTTAAAATAAGAAATTTAGTTTTATATGTATAAATACAAAAATACAAAGTTTTAATCAAATTAATTTGGTAACTACGAGATTTTCCAAAATACAAAGTTTAAACGATCTTTCCCTCTTATTAATTCAACGCACCAATAATCGCGTTATTGTTCGTGTTTAGTAAATACAGATTAAAATTGATTAGGACACAATTAGATATTTCAACTAGTATAGCTAGCTTGGTAACCCTGGTTTCTGAGTCAATTTCTCGAATGTAGGAATTCGAGGACGATCCTAAATTCCCATCTCGAAGTCTCCAACTTTCCAGTCCAGTTCATTTGAGGCAAGTACAGTTTGTGTTAGTTTACAGTTATTTTAATAATCGCTTTATTGCAAGTTTAAACCACGATGCAAACACGAAACTCTCTCTGAGAGAACTGACTGTAACTACTGTAACTGATGGGGACTGGGGGAATAGAGTAATGTTTATGACCACATCCACTTTAACTTAGAACTGTATTAGCTTACCCTCTCTCACACGGGGATAAGCCATATCGTATCAATAGGATACTACTGTAACAACCCGAGCCGGTCATATTCATTGCCTATTCAAATCACACGTTTTACTGCTAGAAAACTGTTCATTTCTAAAAGTTGAAAAGTGCATGATTCTATTATTATTTTAACTGTTTAAATTAGCATGAATTGTAATTTGCTTCCTCCTGACTTGAGATACATTTTTAGGGACAATGAGGATGCTGAGCTGTTATACAGCAGCTACTACGACCCTGTTCTGTACCCTGTAGTGCTGCCAGAGTCCCCATTGGAGGACGTTGGGACTGAGGCCGATGAGCCGACTAATTAGCTAGCTTTTCCTTTTCCAGCTTTGTTGTCTATTTTGAAACTCTGTTTATTTGAGTTCAAATATTTATTTCAGTACATTTAAATTCCAGTTGTATTTGATTTCAAAGTTTAATAAAGTTTCATTTCCCGAATTTGAGTTGTGACAAATATAGATGTTGTTGTTAGGGTTACCTGCTAATGGAACAGCTTACTGCCGTCGTCTCAACAACGGTACAGGCTGGGCATGATCCGGTTCGACCCAATTAGGGATCTGGTCGTGACACACAAAGTTTGGCCGAACTCTGCCTCCTTAAAATTAGAAGCTAATTTTTAGGACTTGCTGGCTGCTAGTTGTCCAACAACTAAATATTTAAAATTTTGGGACAGAGTTCTGGCCGAACTCTGCCTCAATGGACTAGTATATATAGGCCTTGATTTCTCTCATTTTCAATCATCCAATCTTCTCATCTTCTCTTCTGTTATAGCCTATACATTCTAGAGCTTATTCTTCTCATCTAACTAGCCACAAAACTTTCTAAGCCCCCAAGGTGCTCAGTACGAGTCAACTAGAAGTTTGTGTGCAAGAGTTTCAAAAGAAGTCACTTGGACAATTCAAGTTTCGCCATCCGCAAATCTGTAAGAAGTTGGGCTCTTCTGAGTAAAGGCACATGGTTGTACGCTCACAAATAGTGGATTTGAATCCTGAGCAAGAGTTCTCAGGCCTGGACTAGCCCTCCACGAGAAAAACCAGGTTAAAAACTGTTGTGTTTGTGTATGCTTCTTTGATCTCTATTTATATTCCGTACTTATACTCTGATTATTATTTCTGTTGGTTGCACTTGAATAGAGTTAAATTTTAATTGGGTATTATCGATACATACTCTATTCACCCCTTCTAGAGTTGCCTACATAAAGAATGTACCATATCTCCAAGTTCCTGCCAGCTCTAAGGGGTAAGAACATGAAATAAGCAAACAAATTAATTATAATTAGAAGAAAATAAAGATTAAGTAAATATAAATTGACAATAATAACTTTTTATTTACTTACAAAGATCTTTCAGGCCATAACTCATATCGTCGCTCGTCGGCATGTTGCTATAGTGGAGTGGGGGGATCTACTAAACCAGGACGACAAGAATACCTTCCATCATGAAGAAACATCAACCTTAGGTACATATTTCCTCCAAAAGGAGGAGGAACAACGTATGTAGATGTAGAGGGACTAGACGATGGAATGTCTCGTACGATGATGGCGTGCCTCCTATCGGTGAGGGAGTAGGTGGTTGTGGGAACAAAGCATTATCGGGAATAACAACGTCGTTCTCGCTAGTTCCTCCGATATCTACATTTGGAATGGATGAGGGAGGTCGAGATGAAGAACCTCGAAGACGTCTACATCTACGGCCACGTCCATACATATATATCGAAGATCTGTAGAATAATATAAATAATGATGTCATGATACAAATCCAGGTCATAAACTTACTAATCTTCATTATCTTAATCCCTTCTTCATTTTCATCTACATCTTCATTTTCATCTTCATACACTTCTTCATCTTCCGTATCTTTTTTCTCGTTCGATACCTCTATATCATCCTCTTCCTCTACATGAGATAAATCTTGCATGTCAACCTCTTTATAACATCTAACATCCTCTACAGTAATGTAGACCTCCATATCATCAACGACAATTGAATTCATATATGTAAATTGAGACAGGACTACCTCATCCTCTTGGTATGCTAGTTTTCCGACAATATAAGTGTTCCTAGCTTTAGACTTGTACACCAATCATGAGTATTATATCGTTAACTATGATAACTTGTGTAGTATACTTGAACTAATTGACTTGCCAACACAAAAGCTTTGAACCCTCCAATTCTTTTTCCAAATTTATATCGATAAATCCAAATTGTTTTTCAATTTTCCATCCTTGATTGGGTACCATGTCAAACCAATCATATTTAAACATCACAATGTTTGTATCATAAGAATCTACCCGCAGTTGCTCCAACTCTATAACATCTCTCAATACACCTAATAATCATGTCCTGGATCGACATCGTAGATTGAGCCCTCACATAAACTCCAAGACTTCTTGTATAATTGCCCTCCTTATCAACAAATGAGTGGGTGATAGGCTTCTCAGTTGTTCTAAACTTGAGGTCATTATAGTGTATCTGTTCCAACACTTTGCCTTTTTATTTGTTCTGATGGCTAATACTCGAAGCCCTTCATTATTTAGCTTGATGATAGGACAAAAAAAGACCTGTAATCGTATATCATAGGTATATTAGATCCACTTTTTTATAAAAAATTTACAATTCTCGACGAATACATCATATGCAAACCTCTTTATGACGTCAAGACCTACATGTACCTATAGAGATGCATTTAACTATCCTTTGTCCTGAACTGGCTTGTACCTGTCCGCATAGAATCAAGTGCATTTGTTTTTATCCTTGTTCTCTCTATAATACAACATACAGTCGTTACGATAACAATCTATCTTTCATAGACTAGTTTGAGTTTCATTATCATCATCTTCAACTTCTAAACATTTTTAGGCATGTCCTTTGATCCTTTCGGCAAGAACTCTCTAATGAACTAGATGATCCGATTGTAGCATTTTTACGACAAGTTGAAATCAGACTTAAGGTTCAATAGCCACATAACCACCGATAGAACAAAATGGATATATGCATCCTTTAACATACCATAGAACTCCTTTGCATCAATATTTATATCCTCCAGATCAAAACTATGCCGAAAGCGGCAACTACGTATCATCTCCCATGCTAGGTTTTTTTGCCGATGTTTGAAATGATCTCTATAAGCTTCCTCTCCGACCTCAGTATCAAAGGAGAGGTAGAGAGACTTCCTCATTTAGATGAGGTTTTCCTCTGAAAAGATCAGGGTTGTTTGTGTTAAAGTTACTATAAGAAAAAGTCCATATCTCTTGTGACAAGAACCATCCATGGTCATTTTGTTTAAAAGAGGTTGTGCTTGTATATATGCCAATGGTCAGTTTGTCTAATAGATTCAATGATTCCATGTTCTAACATGGTAGCAAAGCTATTATTTTTAATTATAACCCACTACCAGTATAAATCGTTTTAGCGACGCCTAAAGACGTCGCTAAAACGACAAATTTCGTCGCTAAAAATATTTACCGACGCAATTACCGACGTTTTGGACTTGTCGCGAAACGTAAGTCGCTGATCTTTAAAACGTCGCCAAACGTCGCAAGTATCGACGTTTACCGACGTATATATGTTGGTACATTACCGACGTATATAACATTGGTATTACGACGTCTACCGTCGTCGTCGGTGTATTAAAGACGTGTTTAACGTTGCTACGCGTCGGTAAAATCCTGGGAATTTACCGACGTTTACCGTCGTTTAAATATCACTAAATGTCGATAATTCCTGGGATTATTACCGATGTTCACCGACGTTTACCAACGTTCTCCGACGTATAAGGACGTCGGTACCCTGAAAATTTTGTAGATTTACCGACGTTTACCGACGCAAACGTACGTCGGTGGACGTTGGTAAACGTCGCTAAATCTGCAAACTCCTCGATTACATGTTTAATTCTTAAAATTCTTAACCCAAATTCTCAGCATATCAAAGCTATTATATATAGTTATCCAGACCTTGCCATTGTCCAACCTCCTCTCTTCTTTTAGAGGGTTTGCAACCTACTTGTTTGCAAATAAACTTGCACATATTATGATTTCTCAATTTCCAATTCATATATTGGAGAGCTAACTGTCACGGACTTAGTGTTTTTGCTAGCACTTCGTCCTGTGCGCGTACTGTCTTTCTCCTCAAAGACTTGCAAGCCTTCCCAACCCGACTTAGCTAGATCGCTAAGAAATTAGAATAGTGAGCAAAGATGGGACTAGTAAGGATCACTTTATTGACTTGGAGAATGCTTAAATTTTATGTGGTGAGGAACAAATGAGAGCCTCCCCCTTTTATAAGTGCTCATAGAGCAATACAAGAAAAGTCCTGGAAGGAATATTCCAAGGATTATTACATTCTACCATAACTGGAATGGCATATTCCAGGTTTATTCCTAACGACATAAAAGGAAACTTCAAGAGCCTTCCAGAAGCTTCTTGGGCCTCCTAGAACGATCTTGGGCCTTCCGGAGAGATCCACAATCTTCTAGAGCCTTCCGCCATCTTCTAGAATTTCTGGAAGCTTCCCGCATAACCTTGGTCCGCGAAAAGGTTATGCAACTGGGCCTCGGCGGGGTAACATTTGGGTCGTTACATTCTCCCCCACCTAAGGCGTTGACGCCCTCGTCAACCATGCTCGCTGAGAAACGCCCGGATCTCGGCTTCAACTGATGCAGCGTATCAGCACGTTCCCAGCTAGACTCGCCGTAAGGCAAGCCTTTCCACTGGATGAGGTATTCCACATACGGGGACACGTCTCGTCGCCGAATGGTCCTCTTGTCCAGCACGGCTTCCACCTCCTTGTCGAAGGAAGTCATCATGGTCGCCGTCGGTCGCTTCTGAACTCCTCGCTGGGGATCCTCCTAGTCTGCATGGTACGGCTTCAAGCAACTTGCATGGAAGACTGGATGAATCTTCAGCTGGGCAGGGAGTTCAAGCTTGTAGGCCACCTTGCCTACCTTCTTGAGCACGAAGGGGCCTTCATACTTCCGGATTAGTCCTTTGTGCACCTTGCGGAACACCTTGAACTGTTGCGGTTGTAGCTTCACCAGCACCAAGTCCCCCTCCTTGTACTCAACCGGCCTTCGCTTCGCGTCGGCCCACTTCTTCATCTTCCTCGCGGCCTTCTCCAGAAATGCCTTCAATGTCCGCCTTTGCCTTGAAATCTAAGTGAACTGGTTGGCCGCGGGCTTCTACTCGAGGACCCCACACTCAGCGTGTGCGGGGCTAGCGGTTGGCGACCCATCACCAACTCGAATGGACTGCTGTGCGACGACTCGCTCCGTTGAAGATTGTAGCAGAACTGAGCGACGTCGAGGTGATGCACCCAATCCCTCTGGTTGGCACTCACAAAGTGCCGCAAGTACTCCTCGAGTAGCGAGTTGACCCGCTCGGTCTGCCCGTCCGTCTGCGGGTGGAAACTGGTCGAGAAGTGTAAGTCCGTCCCGAGGATTTTGAACACTTCGTCCAGAACTTTCCCGTGAAGCGGGGGTCTCGGTCACTGACAATGTTGACCGGGATGCCCCAGAACTTCACTACGTGGCTGATGAACAGTCGTGCGGCCTCCTCTGCTGTGCAGTCTGTCGAAGCAGCAATGAAGGTCGCGTACTTTGAGAACCGGTCTACCACCACGAGAATGGATCCAAGCGCCCCCACTTTCGGCAGGACGGAGATGAAGTCCATCGAAATGCTCTCCCACGGCCGGCTCGGCACGGGAAGAGGCTCCAGCAGGCCCCCGGGCTTCTGATGATCCACCTTGTCCTTTTGGCACACAAGACAAGTACGAACATAGTCCTCCACATCGCACATGCGAGGCCAGAAGTATGCGGCCTCCAGTAGCGCCAAGGTTCGCTTCTCTGCCCGGATGTCCAGCCCACTTTGTGTCATGGCACTCCTTGAGTAGCTGTCTCCGCAAGCCACTCCACCTAGGCACGACCACCCTGTCGCCCTTGGTGTAGAGAAGTCCGTCTTTCAGCCAGAACCTTCTCGTCTTGCCCCTCCTTGGCAAGCTTCACTATGGCCAGTGTTAGTGGGTCCTCCATGATTTCCACTCGAACACGGTCCAGAATGTCCCCTTTGAGCAAGCACACAGATGCGAGCTCGGCCTTCCTGCTAAGCGCATCGGCCACCTGATTTTCTTTGTCGGGTTTGTACTACAACACCATGTCGAACTCGGCTAGAAAATCTTGCCATCTCGCCTGCTTCGGAGATAGCTTCTTCTGGGAATGGAAGTAGCTCGTGGCAATATTGTCCGTCATGACCACGAACTTGGTGCCGAGGAGGTAGTGCCGCCATGTCCTCAAGCTATACACGACCGCGGTCATCTCCTTCTCCTGCACCGTGTAGCACCACTCAGTGTCATTCAGCTTGCGGCTCTCGAACGCGATGGGTGTCCTTCCTGCACCAACACCCCACCGATGGCGAAGTCAGACGCGTCCGTGTGCACTTCGAACGCCTTGGAGTAGTCCGTAGAGACAAGATCGGCTCCTCCGTCATAGCCCGCTTCAGTGCCTCGAATGCCTCCTCGCATCGGGGCGTCCAGCTCTACGCCCGATCCTTTTGCAGCAGATCGGTCAGAGGCGCTGCGATTGCGGAATATCCTCGGAGGAACCGCCGGTAGTAGTTCGCCAAGCCAAGGAACGATCGCAGCTCCGTCGGCTTGGTGGGAGCCTCCCACTCCCGTATGGACTGGACCTTTGTGCCGTCCATCTATTTTGCCACGCCCGATCCAATGCCCCAAGAACGACACCTCCTTGTGCGAATGAGCACTTCTCCCCTTGACGAAGAGTTCGTTCTCCCTTAGCACCTGGAAGACAGTCTTCAAATGCTCGATGTGTTCCTCCATCGTGTTTAAGTACATGACGATGTCGTCGAGGTAGACCACGACAAACCGATCCAGGTAGGGATGAAAGAGCTTGTTCATCAAAGTACAAAAAGTCGCAGGAGCATTTGTTAGACCAAAAGGCATAACCATAAACTCATATGCGCCATACCTCGTCACGCACGCTGTCTTAGCCTCGTCGCCCTCCGCAATCCGGACTTGATAATACCCCGAGCGCAGATCAAGTTTGGAGAAGTATCTCGCGCCTCCCAATTGGTCGAACAAGTCCGCCACCAACGGGATGGGGTATTTGTTCTTGACGGTTACCTTGTTTAGTGCACGATAGTCGATGCACAAATGAAGGCTTCCGTCCTTCTTCTTCTGGAACAGCACCGGTGCACCATACGGGGCCTTTGACGGTCTGATGAATCCTGCGTCCAGCAGCTCCTTGAGTTGCTTCTTCAACTCGTCCAGCTCGGGCGGGGCCATGCGATATGGAGCCATGGCGGGCGGCTTCGTGCCCGGCTCCAACTCGATGGCATGGTCTACCTTCCTCCGCAGAGGTAGCCTCTTCGACAACTCCTTCAGCATGACGTCCCCAAACTCCACAAGGACGTCATCGATCTCAGGCGGAAGATCCCCCTGCACGGGCGCCTCCTCCGTCTTGAGCACAGTAAGGTAAGTCATCTCTCCGTGTCGCATCCCCTTCTTGAGCTGTAATGCGGAGAGAGCCTTCCCTTTCGTAAGCTCGCCTCGTACAGTTGTTACCATGCACGGAGAGCTCTCCTCCATGATCCCGATGACTCTCAGATGCGACATTGGGACCGCCTTTGCCGAAGTGAGGAAGTCCATCCCGAGGATCATGTCGAAGTCGTCCAGTGGTGCTGCCGTGAGACTGGTGACACCCGTCCAGTCTTCCACTTGGATCTTCACTCCTTTGGCCACCCCGTGTACGGGGCGCGCCTCAGAGTTGACTGCCTTTATCGTGCTTGAGTCTTTTTCCAGCGCCAAACCCAAGCGTCGGACCTTTGCGTCCGAGATAAGTTGTGGGTTGCCCCCGTGTCGACCATCGCCCTGGTGTTGTGGCCGTTGATCTTCACGTCCACATACATCAGCTCTCGATTCGGGGTCTTGGACACTACCGCCTTGCTCCTCAAAGCATTCACAGGCGCAGGGCACCCATGTGAGCCCCCTTCTTAGGCTCCATGTCCTCGACCTCCTCGACTTGGACCGCGTTCACCCTTTTGCCCTTGTTCGGACAGTCTCGTGCGAGGTGATTTCCACCGCACACATAGCACCGATCTTCCGCTCCGTCGAAGGCTTTGCTTGCGGCTTGTCCTTCTGGGCGGGCCTCCCTTTCCGTTGTCTTCTTCGCTCCCCCACCATTGAACTTGGTGGTGGTCTTTTCCTTGGGCTTTGGGGCATCGCTCCGTCGATACTCCATCAGCTTCTCGGCTGCCGTAACAGCCGTGTTCAGATCTGACACATCTTGCCTCTGCAATTCTTGTGCCGCCCATGGTTGTAGACCCTCCATGAACGCGAACAGGCGATCCTCTTCGCCCATACTGGAAATGGTGAGCATCAGGCGGGTGAACTCCGCCACATACTCCTTGATCATCCCGGTGTGCTTGAGTTGACGCAAACTCCGTCTTGCGACATACTCCACATTCTTCGGATAGAATTAAGACTTGATCTCCTTTTTGAGATCTTCCAAGTCTCGATCTTGCAGAGTCCCTTTTCTATATTGATGCACCTGCGTCGCCACCACAGCGTAGCATCATCAGAAAAATATAGGGACGTTGTGTTTACCTTGTCGGTCATCCTCGATGCGAACCGCCTTCAGTAACGCTCGACGTTCCAGATGAAGTTATCCACCTCCTTCGCGTCCCGTACGCCAGTGAAGGATTTGGGTTCTGGATTTACTCTGCGTCGACTCCCTCCTCGGAGTCGGACCACCAGCAATGGCCCTCTCGAGGACCTCCGCCTTGGTTTGTAGCTCTTTGCGTAGTTCAGCAATCTCGCCTTCGTGGCCTTTCGTTCCTCCTCGAACTCGGCCTGCATCTCGCAAAGATGCTCTCGGAACTCCGTCATAGCCGTGGCGACATCCGCCTCCAAACCCTGGGCGAATTCCTCGTGAGCCATTTGGTTCTGCTCCACTTGATACTCGACGCCCGTCACGCCTTTCTCCAGCATCTCAACCCGGCCAGCCAAGGGCCGTTCCACCGACGGTTCCTTGCTCTTGCCCTTCCTCGAGGTCTTCGCCTTCTCCTTAGGCGAAGAGGGTTGTGCGGTTTCCTCGTTGATGATGGCTTCGGTCGAAGACATGACGGCGATCGAACCTTTGCTTTGATACCACTTTTTACGGACTTAGTTTTTGCTAGCACTTGTCCCGTGCGGCGCACTGTCTTCTCCTCAAAGAATCGTGCAAGCCTTCCCAACCCGACTTAGCTAGATCGCTAAGGAAATTAGAATAGTGGAGCAAAGATGGGACTAGTAAGGATCTTTATTGACTTGGAGAATGCTTACAATTTTTAGGTGGTGAGGAACAAATGAGAGCCTCCCCCTTTTATAAGTGCTCGTATAGAGCAATACAAGGAAAGTCCTGGAAGGAATATTCCAAGGATTATTACATTCTACCATAACTGGAATGACATATTCCAGGTTTATTCCCTAGCGACATAAAAGGAAACTTCAAGGGCCTTCCAGAAGCTTCTTGGGCCTCCTAGAACGATCTTGGACCTTCCGGAGAGATCC